>LDOQ01000300.1:0-92631 GCA_001887945.1 Spraguea lophii | reverse complement strand
CCTTCCGCCGCTTCACTAATCGCTTCGCTTACACATGCATGGCTAAATCTATGAGACTAGCATCCACGTCAGGCAGAATCAACCTGGTTCAATTATATAACTTATAATAACTTATAAAGTTTTCATTATAATACAGTCATCATTCTTCATCACTAATAACACAAAACTATTCTATGTAACACTATCAATTACCATTTTCATTTAAAATTAACTACCAAATAAACCCTTTAACTCTATATCAGAGTAACGTATAAAAAGATACATTGAGATAGAACAACAATTATAAATACTAATATTATACTAGCATTTATCTAGTATTATACTAGTATTAACTGTTTTCTTCTCGGCCGAAAAACGAAAGTATAGCCAATAATATTAATTGAAGAATTCAAATATAATAATAACTTTTATTTAAAATATTATTATCAATAATATTAATTTTATTTATATTATATAATATTATAAAAATACATATTATTCTATTTATTATATTTTTAATAAAAGTTATTATTATATATTCATATATTTTGATATATAAGATTTATAACTAAAATATTTATAATATAATTTATATTACTATCATATAAAATAATTATCAACAATTATAATAGTTTATATATTATTTATTTGACCCTTGTATTTGTTATATATAACTTTATATATGGTAATAAAAGAAGAATGAAATATTTTATATTATATATATTAGTATATTAATATATTAGTATATGTTATTTTAAATTATAATAAAATTTTAACTTTTAATAATTTTTATTATTTCTGTTTAATGATAAAGGTTTCATCTCTCTGACTTTTGATTTAAACAACCTTTTTTATTAAACATTAATACATTGCTTTTTTGAATTTTAAAAATAATATTGTCTTAAATTAAATATCGTATTCTATTTTTATTGGATATAAATAAATATGTGAAATGGTATAAAATTACAGGTATTAATTATTTTCTCCCTACCCTTCAAGAATCAAATATTCAATGTTTTTAAATTAAAATTAAATATGTAATATAATATAACATTATTGTATTCTTATTTTAATATTCTTAACATTATAAATAATAATATTGTTTTAAATCTTTTCTTCTTGTTATTAATATTTTTATATTTGAATATATATATTAAATAATTTATATATATCTTATACAAAAAATATTTTTTTCGAAAAAATGGATTATAATAAAAGTTTAAAAAATTCATAAAAAATAGAAACTCACTTCTATTTATATTTATTTCTGATCAAGTTAAAACAATAAACAAACTTTATAAGATTATTTTCTAACTTTTTAAGTTTACTATTTTTATATAGAAATTATTCTGTAAATAAAAATATCTTTCAATTATTATTTTTTAAATAATTTCTAAATCGAGGTATTTGAGATGTTTCATGTACAAACAAACATAACAAATAATTATACATCAAAATTATAAAAATGTTATAAAATATATTATTATTGTTATGTTGATTATAAATAGATATAAAGGTAATATAATAAAAGATTTAATATTTTATACATTTATTTTAAAGTTATAAAATGTTATATATATATGTATAAATAATTGTCACGAATTAAAGCTATGACCACCAGTCTGGTTTTATTTGTCTCTTACGTTGTTTATAAATATATCATTAAAATAAAATTTGTTAAAAAAAGTTTGGATTTATATTATGAACCAAAACAATTATTATTATAAACAATTAAATAAAAAAGGATGATTTATATTATAATAATTGCAACGTAACAACAGTTTTATATTAATTGTCCTATGAAAATTATTAGATATAATATGTTTCTATTAGAATAATAGAAATTGTTCAAATATATTGTCGAGTTGTATTATAATATCTAAACACCGTTGATAACCATATTATTATTTATTATCCGAATATACTTTTGATGGTACCTTTGATTATAATTAATCGGTCTAGGTACTTCTTTCTCGTTAAATTTTTAACATGTTTATAATACCTGTATTTGTTACATATAAGTATTAATCTCATGCTACATTATATCGAAAATCAATAATAAACAAATGTAGAAAATATAATTACAAAAAATATAAGCTTAATAATTTATATTATATTATATATAAAAGAATATTATTTTGTTAGTTAAGTTATAATTAAGTTAAATAATTACAATTTTAGGCGTTTTTGGGTTTTAAGGCATGTGAAAAAATAACATAAATTAGAAAAAAAAGTATATAAATAGGTTTAAAATTTTATTCTTTTATCTTTAAATCTGTTAATATTTTTATATGTTCTGTTATCGACTTTTCTGATTTTAAATGTTGTTTCTTTAAGTATTTTTTGAGCCAAGGCCATGTCGATTCAATCTTTTGTGTGTTGATATCACTGTTTTCCGGGTCAACGAAATATTTTTTGTGATTTACCACAAAATGCTCGTATTTGTTTTTATTAATATTATCGTAGCCTTTCCAACCATCTGTTACTATTTTGCTACCTTCTTTTACATGTTTTTCTATAATTTTATTAAGTGTTGTCGAATTTCTTATTCGACCAACCTCGAAAAACGTTTCTGAACTTTCTCTATCTATACCCCCTATAAGCCATAGGTTTTTTAGAAGTCTACGTTTGTTGTACTTTCTTTTAGAAATACATGATTCATCGATTTCTACCCAGATCTTATCACCTCCTATTTTCTTATTATATTTATTATCAAAAATATTGACTCGAATTTTAATAACTGTTTTAATTGATGAGTAATCAATATTATATTCGTTTATTATATTTTCATACGATGAAAAGATGCAAATTTCGTATATTATTTTTATAATTACTGTAAGAGGAATTTTAGTTCCCTCGAACAACGACTTTTTTCTAATCGAACTTGATTTATTTCCACATTTATAACTATAACATCTCCAAATATACCCATCTGAACAGTTTTTAGTTATCAAAACCATAAGTTTTTTGCATTTTGAACATCTAACCTGATTTTTTAATATACCTAGGTTCATCAGCCAATTAACAAATATAAAACTATCAGCACATTTACTAAGTAATTTTGATCTTGTTGTAACAATCAGTTCATCCATAGGGGTTATTTTTTCACATGCCCTAAAACCCAAAAATGCCCAATTTTATAACTTTTTGTTATGAATATTTTGGAAATCTTTTAACTGGTTTAGAAAATAAAGAATATTAAATTAATATATGTACGGAACGTATTAGAATTACCAGGCATCTCAGATTATAATCAATGCAATGTTAATATTTTTTAAAAAAGATTAATGTAATAGTAGTTTTTTTTAATAAAACTTTTTATTTATTGAAATTTTCTGGTTTGCTGTAGATTACTGTGGTCTATGATATTTGGGTCTTAAAGCATGTTTAAACTTGCATTAATTGATTCGTTAAAAATATGTATCAACTTTATTGTTTATTATGTTCCAAAATATTAAATTTTTGAATATGGTAAAATCATCCTTCTTTCAGTTTTTTAAAGATTCTTAACCTCTTTTTTGGTATAATATTATGAATTCATAAATTCATACAGGAATTATAACTACACTAGCTAGCGTTGTTTTAATCTCGTAATAGGCAATTATACAAGGGGTGATTAATGATACCCTGTCTAACTTTTACCTATTTAACAACTTTTCTCTTTTTCTCTTCTACCTTTTTTTCTTTTTTGAAAATTCTTCAAAATGAGACATTCGAACCCGCTAGGGTTGATATTTGATTACAATCCTACAACTACCCGGTCAACTATCGGTATTATTAAAATCGTTTACGGCACTTAAGATATATTCTTTTAAAACATCACTTCTATTTGCCTTTTCTATTTTATTTGATACATAAATCTTAAGACAACTAAAAATATTCTTTATGGGTTTAATTAAAGGAGTAAGTGGGTATTTTATTTTTATCGTTAGATAAGCTAACATTTTGTTGGTTCTATGAAATTCAACATTATTTAACATTAAAATTGTATGTTCGTTGAATACATTTTTATCGTACGCTTTTCTAATAAATACTTTAAAACGATCTGCATTGTTCGTTTAAAAGTTTATGATGTAGTATATCAGCTGACGAAAAATCGCACATATTAAAATATTTTGACATTTATTAGGTAAAACGTAAATAACAACTAGTATATTTATAGGATTGTATTTATATGAGTTATTTACATGGTGGTTGAATCTGGATTTGTCAAAAAATAAGATTGTTTTGTCCCATATCACAAAAAATGTAGAACAATACCCAATAGCTTATCCTCTATGGTTATATGAAAGAATAACAGCATAATTCTTTTCAATCTTTTCAGTGATGAGGGTGATATTAATAGTTCTATGTATAAAGTAGACCGTGATATATAAACAATCCTTGCCATGTATTATTCTTGAACACCATATTGGGTTAAAAAGGTATATTCAATAACAATGTCTTGGATAACAGCAACCTGACCCCTTTGTTCTTTGGTCTCTTGCTTGTTCATAATTGTAAGACCTGAGAGCTGCGAAGGGATATCATCAAGAAATATTAAAAGTTTATAAATAACGTTTGGTCAGAAATGCATATCCCCATAAGCGGTTTTGATGTCCCACCCCTCTTATATATTTTATTCGTGCGGACAGTCTTCTGTTACAGCAATATACATTTTCATTTGTATAGTCATTATATTTTTACTTTCTTTCTGAATTATCCTGTAGATAATTGATGATAATAATGGTTATAATGAATAACGAATAATAATTATATTAATAAAGAATAATTGATATTAACATATAATGATTATATTAATGAATAATAATAAATATTTAATAAACTTATAATAATATTTATTTTATTTCTTCTAATTCTTTATTTATTAATTGTTTATCTTCATTTATTTCTATTCTACTATTTATACTATCTATTATTTTATATTTTTTTTTATTTATAGATATTGTATTATTTTTAGCATTATAAGCTATAGAGGTTATTGGTGATGATGAAGAGAAGAATATCATAAGGGTATATAAAATATTCATAATAATATTATAATGATAATATAATATAATATAGTATTATTATTGTTGGTAGTATTAATATATATTAATAATATAATAAGTAAGTAATATATGATTATCCTTATACTATTATCGTATTATTATAGTATTCTTCTTGTTATTATTATTCCTTATAATAGATATTATTTTTATATTATTGTAAATATTCTATATAATAGTTAATGTTTATTTCCTCTAAATAATTTATTTTCATCTACTTTATATTTATTATCATTTACTATTATTCTATTATTTTTTATCTTTTATTTACCTATTTACTATTACCATTTACTATTATTCGATTATAATAATCATTTATAAATCTAAAAAACATATTATTCATATGTTGGAATATAAAGAGTTATCTCTTGATGATTGTTATAAACGATCTCTTTTCTTTGAAACAACACCTATACATTATATAAATACTACATATATAAAAATATTATTCTTTCATTTATTCGGTATAACTATAAAATATATAATGTTATTTATAATTGTATATTATAAAGATAGGGAAATATTCTTAGTGTTATATTTATATTTGTATAGTATGATTATAGAACATTCGATTGTATGCATTGTTGCGTTGGTTTCAAAGTATATATTTTTAGGTGATAATTGTAACCCGTTAAGTTCTTATATTACTGTATTAATGTGTAGTGAATCTTTATCTTTTGTATTTTATTTTATTACAATAATAATACCATACGTATTTTATGATTGTGAGATGATAATACAATATTTAACTAAATTGTATATGATATTAAGAACTTACTATATCGTTTCATCCATATCGTGTGTTTGTTCAGATTCATTTGTCGATTGCTTTTGTACATCGTATATGTCGGCAATTATGAAAATAATGTTTTATTTGTTTATAACGATGATTAATGATATATCAACGCATATAAATATTTTGTTATACTATGAATCACTATATAAATGAAATGGAAATAGTGAGTGAGTGGTGTATGTAAGTTTTTAAATAGTTAAATGTTCTTAATAAAAAATAATATTTATATTGTTTAAAATAACTAAAGTTGTATGTGATTTGGTAACGTATTTTTATATTACTTGAATTTTTTTTGGTGCTTAAATTATTTTTATATTGCTCGAATTATTTTTATATTGATTAGATTATCTTTACGTTGTTTAAATTATTCTTGTATTGCTTAGATATTTTAAGTATCATTGGTTATTTATTTTGTTTTAAAAATATATATTCAATAGTCAAAGATATTAAATGTTATATAATACACACAGTTTAAAACTAATAATCACATATAAAAAGTAATATCCTTTTTTTAAGATAAGAAAACAAGATACGTTATTAATATTTTTGTAATATAATTTAATTAACATATTTTATTCTATATACATTATTCTCATCTTATGTTCGAAAGTATTGATAACGATATAAAATATTTTTATGTTTTTTTCCGATTATTATTCCTACCCTTATGAAAATAGAATTATCTGAAACACAATACAACGATATATACAATATACTTCTCAAATTAGAACTTAAAAAACATAGTACAACAAAAAACAACAAATTAAAGAAAACAATTAACACATTATTAAAGATATTATCATCCAATATTAACACATTACCCATAGATAGTAATATATTAGAAAAAGAAGAAGAAAGAGATTTATTATTAACAAAATTAAGTTATTTACGTAGAGATGCAGTGGGTGAAATAAAAGAAAAAATAAATAAAAATTATAAACAAGTGGAAAAGGATTTAAGTAAATTATGTGAACAAGATATAAATGAAAGTATGATATGTGATGATATAAATAAATATGATGATTGTTATGATATAAAATATTTGATGTCTACGATAGAAAGTGATAATAATGATGTAATTAAAACAATGGAGAAATGTGAAAGAGCACGGAAGTTGATATATGAAAATAGTAAAGATAGTGGATATGGTGGATGTAGTGATGGAAAAGCTGTTTATAATTATTTTAAAAATATATAATATTAACTATGGTTTAACATAGCTGTGATTAAGTTTAATAATATATTACGTGTAATTTAACTAAGATTGATAAATATTTATATTGATCATTAATTGTTTTTTGACAGTATGTTCTTTCTGGAAAAATTAATAGGCAATAATGATATTCTTGTTATGTTCATTAAAAATGAAAATGAAAGTATTTTAATTAAATGTATTGGTAATAATGAATATTATGTTGTTTACGAATTATTACTTTAAACGATATACAGAACTTAATGGGCTTTTTATTATTAGAGGTTAGGTTGGATTTTTATATGGAGCAATTTAGAAATAAAGAAATTATCTTAAGTTTTTAATATATTATAATAAAATCTAAATATTTTGCTCAGTTAGTTAATGTCTTACACTATTATATTCCACATATTACCAAATATAAATAAAAAGGTTTCAAAAATAATAATACGTAGATTTCGGTACATTACAACTTATAAGAAAACTTCTATAAATAAAAAGTTCATTTTAAAAAATAAAAATAAGAACTATCATTTTTTAAAAACCTAAAACATAACCAAATATTTTTATTCGAGATTATTTAAATTTTTGAGAATAAAAAAATACATTTATTTTATTTGTAAAGATTGTTTCATATAAAATTTATATATTTTATTTTCTATGAAGAAAAATAAATATTTCTTATATAACAATTATTTAGAAAATATAACTGGTTATAAAAATATATTATTGTATCTATCACATGCTATATTTTAAAAAATTCATATTAGAACTAATTCAGCAATTAATTTTATAGTAAGACCTGTATCAAAATATGATTATTATTTAAAAAAAATCTGCAAATAATGGATTACGTATAACAAACCATTTACAATCGGCTAATGTTTTTAGATTAATAAAAACAAAGAATAATTTTTTGTATAATATATTCGTAAATAAGAAAAATAGTGTTTAGATTGTAAATGGAGATAATAATAATGTAAATGAAGATAAGGGTAATGTAAAAAATCTATAGTTGGATATACAAAATATAATTATGAAGGAGAACCAATTAATAATAATTTTAAAGTAAATATAAGGAAGAGATAAAAAAAAATATAAGAAAAGATAAATTTGAAATCATTTTAACGAAATATGCTGATAAAGGAATCGAATTTATAATAAAACATTTTTCAAATCATTGTTTAGAATTTTATAAAGATATTTTTATATTGAACAAATGTAATCATGATAATTCTAATCAAAGATTTTTATTAGAAAAGACAAGTAATAGGGAAGAGACAAGTAATGAAGATATGGAAGATGATAATGAAAATAATGATGAAAAGAAGAAGAAGAAGTTTTTAAGCAGATGAAGGAATTGCAGAAATAAAGAACAGAAGAAAGAATGAAATAATAGTAACAATACAAGAAACAATGCTAACAACGAATAAAATAATATTAACAATAAGTAATTTTATAAAAATTTAAATAAATTATTGAAATAAAAACAAATATCCAATTTAATTTATTTTTATTAATAAAACTTTGATTATGATCAAAATACTCTCTATCACCTTAAGATCGTTGGTTTCTTAAAACATATAATATAATTATACTATCTCATTTATTTATATGCATTAATCTTATCTTCCCTTATTTAATTTGATATAAAATATTTTATACATAAATTTATATTTTGTTTATGGGTATTATGGATATTTCAGTATTACCAATAATTTATTATAATTCAGAATTATATTCATTAGCACTCTTAGCAGCAGAAACATTATACCAACCATTTGACAATTACTCCCCTGAAAATACCACTAATAGAAAAAATGGTTCTCTGTTTGAAATAAAAAATATAAAATGTATTCATTGTAATAGAAAATATAATATTCTTAATAAAAATAAGAATGGTAGTATATTTCTTGATGTAGACAATAATATATATTTATGTATTATAGTTCTCTCACTCTATAAATTAAACCATTTAGAAAAAATGATAAATATAATAAAAACAAATTCATTTCTTTTAAAATATCATGAAATAAGAATAGCATATATAAATACAGTGGTAAAAAAAGAAAAAAATGAAAATCTAACAAGTTTTTTAGAAGATGAAAGTATTAGTATTTATGATTCTATAAAAATTAATTTAAAAAATGGTAATGGTAAAAACAATGATGATGAAGATAGTGAATTATCAAGTAGAAATTTTATTTATTATTTAAAGTTAAATAGATGTTCTATAGAAAAAGCGTATAAATCTAAACTTTTAAGACATAATGAAATAAAACAAGAAATGATATGTGCATTTAGTTTAGATCTTAGAAATATAGAATGTATTTTAACGTTAAAAGAATTTTCTATTATTGAAGATGAAGAAATTTATAATATTTTATTGAATATTCGTTGTGATGAAAATAATGATTTAATAGAATTTTATAAGAATATGATATTTATTCCTAAAAGAAGTTTCTATTCTCCATATTATGGTTTATTACTTATGTATTCATATTATTATTCTAAAGATAGTATTAATCTTTTTAATCTGGGTGTTAAAATGATAGAAGAATATCCAGAATCTGAAATATCATATTTTGTATTGGGAAATTATTATTTGATCAAAAATAATTATAAAGAAGCAAAAAAAGCATTTTTTAAATCAATAGAAATACATAATAACACAAATAATAGTGATACCGTAAATACTAGATCATATAATAATGCATCCTCTAAATATTATATGGCACTTGGTAGAGCACATTCAGGAATGAAAGAATGCGAGAGTGCTGTTCAATGTTATAATATAGCAAATAAATGTAAAACATCTTATAATCCATTAGCTCATTTAGCCTTTGAATATCATCTTATGAATAATATAGAACAAGCAAAATTATTTTATGAACAGAGTATTGATGTGCTTGAAGAAATGTTTAATATTAATTTTTATATAGAAAATGAAATATGTAATTATTTCAGAAGTATCAATTATACAAGAAATAATATTTTAATAAAATACATAGATTTATTGATTACGAGTGGGAAATATGATAAAGCACTTCAATTTTTGAAGAAAATACATATTACTGTTGATATAGATACAGATATGTATATTTCTATTCTACTATTGAATGTATATGCATACATATACAAAAAAGATTTAGAAAAAGCATATTATATTCTTACTAACGGACTTACTAATATATCCAATGGAACTAATAATACTAAGCTTACTACATTAGTTAAAACCAATATATCTAATGGAACTAATAATATTAAACTTACTACATTAGTTAAACAATGTTGGAGATATAAAGTTACATTAGCATACATATATCATTTAACAGGAAATATATTTGAAGCAGTACACAATTATAATACAGCTTTATTATTAAATGGTAGTAAACAGATATTAGAAGATCTATTAACACATGCATTGAATAGTGAGACAGAAATAAAAATAAAAGATACAAAATCTAAAAATACTAATACTACATTTTCTACGTTTATTTTTAAAAAGAATTTAAGTAATGGTAATTTAGATACAGTGATAAAATATGGGTTTGAGATATTTGATATGATAGATGTTAAAAATATCTGTGAATTACCTATAACATAATAAAAATTCATTGCAATAATAATTATTTATTTATATTTATGTGTGTTATACAAAAGATTATTTATATATGTTGTTTATATTTACATTTAATTATGATATGTATTATAAAGAGTTTATAAACATTATTTCTATGTAATATAACCATCACTCTACGTATTACAGTCTTTATAAACATTCTATGCATAATCTTTATAAATATTATTTTAAAGAAATAATAATAATTATCAATTATTTAATCACAGATACAAACAATATTAATCACTACAAAATATTTATCATTCATATCAAACAAACATTCTACCCTATGATATTTCTCAATTCTATAATGTCGTTATCAGAAACATCATTACCGTATATTTTAAAACTTACAATAATAACATTATTAGAAGTATTATATCAATTATTTAACAAAGATAAAATAATTCATAATGAAAATGAAAATAATTTTTATAAAAATATTTTATCTGATAAAAATACCTCTTCTAATAAAACTAATCCTTCTAATGAAAATAATGAAAAAGTAATTTTATTAACAGGAGGTACATCTGGTATAGGTGAACAAATATTAAAATATCTAATAAATGATAATTATAAAATAATTATATTAGGAAGTAATGAAGAACGGTTAAATTATATTGTAAAACAATTTACGTACACGAATGAAAGTGGTAATGTTACGTATACGAGTGAAAGTAGTAATGAATGTATATGTAAAAAATGTAAACGAGAACATAAAAAAAAAAATATAAATATTCAAGAGGGTGTAAATGATAGGATTATACCAATGGTAGTAAATTTAATGGATTATAATGATATTATGAAATTAAGATTAACATATAAATTTGATTATGTTTTTTTGAATGCTGGTGTGCTTAATGAAGATTCAGTATTGGTAAATTATGTTGGAAATTATTGGTTGATAAAACATTTGGAGAATAATAATAATTTAGGGCAACATACAAAAATAATAGGAACAGTAAGTAGTGTGATGTTATCTGTAAATAATATTATGGATTTGGAAAAATATTTAAAAGAGATAGATTTTGATAATGAAAATAAATTTTATAGACGAAGAAATAATAAAAATAGAGAAAACAATGTAAATAAATTAGATAAACGAAGAAATAATAAACATAGAGAAAATAACGAAAATAAATTAAGCAAACTAAGAAATAATAAAAATAGAGAAGATAATATTTTATCTTCATCTAAAACAAACAATGAAAAAGAAAATAATTATTACAATGAAAAATATTTTTATAGATACAGTATAAGTAAATACGCATTATTACTATTTTTATTATATCTTAAAAAGAAATATAAATGTATAGCAATACATCCTGGAACAGTGAATACAAATTTATTTAAAAGCTATAACACAGAATATCAACAAAAAATAGAAAAATCATATAATATTAAGAATTATAAAAATATATTTTATTATCTTTTATATTTATTTATACGTATTATAGCTTTATTAAAGATTACTAGAAATAAATCTATAGCAGGATATTATATTTATAAATGTATTAAACATAAAATTAATAGAAATAGAAATATTATAGATATATATTTTGGTAATAGAAAAATAAAAATGAATAAATATATGTGTAGAAAAGAAGTGAATATATTGATTGAAATAAGTGAAAGATATATCAATATTAAATAAAATTTATTATTATCTATTAAAATATTTTATTGTTTGAAATATTTTATAAAAGAATTAATATGTTCATAAAGAATAACAGTAAATTGTCATGAAGACTTAAATAATATATAATTTTATAAAGATAAATAAATTGTTATAAGAAATAAGCATTAATAAGATATTTACTATGGTTTGTTATTCTTATAAGCTATAAAAATATTATTTTAGGAGTAATTAAATATTATCCTAACATCCATAATACAATGATAATTGAGTTTTGTTATTCTGGATATAAGAACGAAAATAATGTAATATTATATCCTTGTACATATACTGTTTGTTAGAACAAAGGAATAACTAAATGATGAATCATTGTATTGATTTGTAAATTAGTTAGTATTCCAACCATCTAAAGATTAGAATATCATTAAGACTGAAAGAATGATTATCATATTTTTCATAAAATGTTCTGGAGTATAAGGTAAGATGAGATTAATGCATATCTGTAGCAAAACAAATCAGTACAAATTTAAATGTGTTAAAATGAATTAACAATTTAAAAACACCTGTGTAATACAAAGAATAAATTAAAGATAATTAACCCATTATAATTAAAAATAATTTTATTTATTTAAAATACGCATTTCCTATGTGAATATTCACCCTCTTTTATTTCTACTGCATCTAGAATAACCCAATCATCCTCATCATCATCCCATTGTACATCTATATATTCCATACATATATTACAATTAACATATTTTTTCCTTGTAACTATTTTTGTAGGCTTGATATCTTCTTCTAAATTTTTTAATGGATTGGTAAACTGTGATATTCTATCATTTTTTACTTGTTCATTAAAAACAGATTCTTTACAAAATAATCCTCTACTTAAACATTTAAGCTCTGATTTTGCTCTTTCTTTTCTTTTGTGTTCATCCAAATGTGCACCAAATGATGATTTATTCATTGAAGAAAATCTAAGACCGCATTTTTTACATTGTAATTCAGGAAATAAAATATTAAAATCCATGATTTTACTTTCTACGTTATTTTGAATATGAATATCATTATTTTCTTTTTTTTCCATTTTTATTACCTTCCTATCTATTTTATTTTCTATTATTTTTCTTTTATTTTCTATATTCATCTGTCTTTTTATTCTTTCCAAACTACCATCTATTTTAATACCATTTATCCTATATTCATTTTTACTAACTAAATTCAATGCTAAAAACAATGGTGGTATTTTTATATCATCAATTTCTTCTATCTCCAAAATATTCTTCAATATATCATTTTCTTCTTTATATTTATTTATAGCAATTCTATAATTATCCAATTTTCTATATATTCTTTCTAAAAATAATTTTGTTCTTTTGTGTTCTAAACTATTTTTAGTTGTGGAAATAAGATTTTCAGCTAATACTTTTACTATGGTGGATTCATTGTTCATAATAGATTCAGTAAGCATAAATAATACATTTTCTTCTAATATTTTACCCGTAAGTAATTTTTTCATGGATTCTTTATATTCTTCTATAATTTTAGAGGATAACATTAATTATGGGTAACTTATAATAAAATTATTATTTCTTATATTATATTTCTATATTTTTGTAATAAAGAGGAGAATAATATAAAGATTGTTGGGTTTATATGTTTAGATAATTTTAAACGAGTAGAATATTAAAAATACAGAGAATATGATTTACAACTATATATGAATTGTAATTTGTTTGTAAGGTAAATGTTGAAATAATATTATTTACATTAACCTAACTAAATTTAATAATAAAATTAAAATTGAGCTTAAGAAAATAAATAGTTGTGTATATTCAATCTGCTACGATTAAAAAAACAATGCGGTTCACTGACTTTAAAAGAAGAAAATAAAATCATATCAGATTAAGAATGAAAATAATAAAGAATATAAAATATTATATTTATTATTAAAATATTTTGAATGGATATTCTTTATCATAATCTCGTATTTCGTTGATATTTTTCAGCGTATGAAAAAAATATATAAATATGATTATAAATAAATATAACAATATTACAAATAAATAAATTAATGTGTTATAGAAATTTATTTTATATTATAAATAAATTTTTATATTTTTATTTTATATTGGAAAATAAATAATCATTTAAATGAATTTTAATATAATTTTTTAATAATGATTTATTTTTTCAAATAACACTTTAATTATTTCTTTAAAAATTATTCATTCCTTTATGCAATTGGTTATTTTTTAAGAAGATAAAGTATTTATGCTAATTGCAATATGATTTAATATTTTGTTTTCATTCATAAATGTACCATTTTAGGTGCAGCTGAAATAATCATATAACCTGCAACAAAAGATAAAATACCTATTGCACCAGAAAAGAACATCATTGCCACCAATTTGAAAAAGAGTGATGGGTCTTTTGCATCCATAAAAGTTACAGCAGAACATATAATACCTGTAGAAATAGAAGAAGCATATGAACATAATCCAGTAATTACACCCGTTACAAAATATATTTGATTAAATCCTAAAATCGATGCTAAACGAGGACTAATATCTGATATATTGGAAAGATCACTTTTAAATTTTCTTTGGATTTCTCCTAATTTAATAAGCATGGTAAAACACATAATTAATCCGCATGTAATAAAATTTGTTTCACAAATAACAATTCCAAAAAATGATTTGGTACCAACTTGGGGAACTAATATAGATGCACCACTCACACTCTTGGAGATACAGGATAATGCACGTATAGATCCTAATGTACTTAAAACAAATGATATAAGAATACCAGAATATCCTAGTATGTTAATAGTTAGAGAATATGATGAACCGAGAGATGATGTGTCTGCAGAAATTGATTTATTGCTGAATGAACTGAAAAGCATATATGAAAAATATAGCAGAAATAAAATAAAAACGGGAAGTATTTTTATCATTAAGGGGTAAACAAAATAGAAATAAAAATATAAGAAAATTTTGGGATTAAAAAATATATATCAAAATATATAAAAGAAGCATCATAACAATATTAATTTATGTTACAAAATTTTATCTGCTACATTGATAACAATCATAATCCATATCTGATAAAATAAATATTCGATATTCTGTAACATAAGATAAGAGGAGATTAATGCATATATATAATGAAACTTATCGATACAAATTTCCTTGTGTTTCCCAAGAGCAGTAGAAAACTTTTTACACATTTATTATTATTTATCAGTATAGGTTTATGTTTTAAGAAACTAATAATCTCTTATTATGTTAAATCTTAATTAAATAATATTATTTACAATATTAAAATCTTACTAAAAAATAATGAAATAAAAATTAATATTTAGTTATACTAGATATAATAAGATAACTAATTATAATAACAATTTGTTATATTACAATAAATATCTTATTATTTTTATTACATCAAATACCCTTATATGTCTAACACGAACACAGAAAACGATACAAATAAAATATCTACTTCAAATGAAAATAAATTATTAACTGATAATAATATATATGAAGAAATACAATTATATCATAAATATTTACATGATACAAATAATGCTAATAAAGCATTATTTCTTTTAGAAAGAGAAATAGAGGATGATGATAAATATATAAAAAATATCAATATAAAAGATTATAATAGAATATGTAAATTATTTAAAATATATAAAATATTAAAAAGAATAGAAAATAGAAAGATAGAACATTAAAGAAAATATAACTATGCTAAGAAAATAGAAAGATAGAGTAATAAAAAAATATAAGCTATTTAAAATATACTAAGGAAGTATAAAATAATCTATCTTACTAATCACATTCCTATTTCTATTCATTTTATTTTAAATCTAAAAGAAATAAAAATTATTATTTTCTTTAATATTATATTTTTTATATTGCATATAAACAATTACATTCTCTGTAATTAAAATATTATTTTACAGTTATCATATTTTTAATTAAAATATATTCTTCTTTTAAACATTAATTTTATTCCTGTATTGTTAATTTATTCTTCTTTAATTTTATTACATAAGTTTTTAATGTCTCGACTGTTAAATTCTTCTTTTTTATTTCTGTTTCTAATTTATTTACTTTATCTTGTAATTCTTCTATATCCTTATTTTTATTATTTATTAATATTTCATACTCCATGTTCTGTTCTTTCATAATTTTATATTCATTAACATTAAGTAATATTTCTTTTATATCATTATCTTCTAATAAAGCTTTATAGTTTTTATTTTCTTCTATAATATCTTTTATTATAGAAATTATATCTTCTATATTATTTATATCTTTAAATATCTCTATTTCTTTAAATATTAATATATCTATAGTAATCATATTATTATTAGATGTATCATTATGTTCGTTTGTATTATTATATTCATTTATATTATTATTAGATATATTATTATGTTTGTTCATATCATTATGTTCGTTTGTATTATTATTATTAGATGTATCATTTACTTCTACAATATTTTTATATTTATTTATTCTGTTTTGTAATATTTCATTATCTTTTTCTATCATATTCTTTTCTTTTACTATCAATTGTATAATATCATTATTATTACTATTTAATAATTGATTAATATGCTTATCTTTATTTTCTATTATATTTATATATTCTTCTATTTTGTTATTATGTTCATATTCTATTTCTTTCTTTGTACTGATTATTCTTCTATCTATTATATCTTTTATATTATGTAGAATAGATAATATATGATTTATACCGTTATAATTATATTCTATATCATTTTTTATCCTTTCAATCCTATTTCTTATTCTATTTTTGAACATATTAAGATTTTTATTATTTATATTTTCTATTTCTTTAATTTTACTATTAAGATTATGATTTTCTTGTTGTAAAGAAAATATAAAAGATTGTGGATCTACTAACTTAGCTAATGTATCTTTTAATTGTTCATTAATCTTTAACGATTCATTATATCTATTATTTATATTTTCTAATCTAATCTCTAATTCTATTCTTTCTTTAAGCATATTATCCACTCTGTCTACTATAGGTTGCATAAAAGATATTTTAGTATTTAATGAAGAAAGTAAATGTTCTTTAGATCTTATATAATCTATAATTCTGTTATATTCAGCGTATAGGTTATTATAAAGTGTTTTGTAATTATTTATATCATATGTTAAGGATTCATTGGTGTATGATAGTTTAGTTATGTGTATATTTTGGTTATTTGATATATTTCTCATAGATTTTATATCAGATTTTATTTTTTTATATTTGCAATGTAGAATAGAAAATATTTTTTTTATTTTTAAATTTTCTAATTTCGATAACCATAATAATTTCTTATAATTTAAATTATTTTCTTCAGATATTTTTTCTTGTTCTATTGTCTGTTGCTCTTCAGCATTTTTTATTTCTTTTTCGCTTTCTATTTTTATAGATTCTATCCCATTATCTTTATATTCTTCTATACCTTCCTTTTCTATTCTTCTCATCTCATTCTCTAAATAATATTCTGTATGTTGATCTATTTTCCAATATTCTCTTATACTCAACAATACATCTTGTAATAATATAATTTTATCTGTGTATTTTTTAAGTATTGTAGCTAATCTATATTTCATATCCTCATAATATTCTATTTTAAGAATTATATCTTTATTTGATTGGTTATCTATTACATTGAGCAATCTAGATATTTTATTTTTATAATATTCTATATTTTCTTCTGAATCATTAATATTATTACTATTAAGATCATCAGAATTATATTCTATACTGTTTATATCAGGTACAAAAAGTTCTTCAAACAAAAATTTATATTCTATTACATTACTGATAAAAAATGTTTGTATTTTATCTTTTAAATTTATATTTTCCAGAATATTATCAGATGATATATTTTTTTTTATTTTTTTTTTATTATCATCTGATAATATTTTATTTTTTTCTTTATTCTCGATTATGAAATTTATTTCTTTTTCATTACTCTCATTGTCATCCATTGAATTTATATTTATATTATTATTTTTATTATTTATATCATCATTCTCTATTATTTTACCATAATTAACCTTATAATTATTTATTTCTTCTTTTAAAGCAATAATTTCATCTTTCATTTTACCAGTTATCTTATTTTGTTCTTCTATCCTCTCCTCATATGCATTAATTTTATTTGTATATAAAAATATTGTATTTTTATGCGAAATATTTTTTTGTTCAATGGTTTCTATCAACTTTATGCATATATCATTATTAAGGGAATTAATTTCTATATCTGATAATAAGGGAAAGTATGTTTGTATGATATCCATATGTAAGGGTTAATGTTATTAAAATAAATTATTAATAAAAAAGAAATATAATATATTTGAAAATTATATGATGCATATATTTGTTATTGTAATGTATTTGTTTTTAATGGAAGCATGATATTATATTATTTTTATTTATTATATACTGTATATCCTTAATTTATTCTTTCATTATCATCATTTATTATATATTATCTATATTATCTATATTATCTATATGTTTATTTTATGCGAGTGAGTAATATCACAATGATCCCATAAAATTAAAAGCACTCCAGGAAGAGTGTTATAAATATTTCCTTTTCCGGGATTTAAATTTGGGAGGGGAATTAAGTTTGGGGTTTCAATTTATCATTCAACCAAGTAATATTAATTTTATATGATATTTTAAGATATTTCTTTAATGTTATTGTTGAAAATTGCTAGAAATTGAACATATTATTAGATTTGATATTCTTGGAATAAATAAACTCGATATTCCTCGAGGTGAACTTGAAAATTTAAACCCATGTCGAATAGGGAAATAGTCAATCTTTCTAATCAATTAGGATACTTCCATAAAGATATGAATGTAATAAGATAATGATAATTTCATGTCGACAAGACAATAGGTCACCTAAACTTTGTTATGAGTTCATAGACTGTGTTAACAAGCATAGCTACGTATGACGGAGTCCTTGAAATACTTTATCAGTTCAGTTATAGAAGAATAATAGCTGGTGTTCGGTGAGTCCCGCCTGGCCCAGTGGTCGTGGGGTGGTAACCAAACCCCAAGCCTGGCGGGTTCGAATCCCTCATCCAGAAAAAATTTTCAAAACAAAAAAAAATAATAATAAACGCATAAGAGAAGAAAAAGATTGCTGAGTGGATGAGGTTTCGATAGTGCAGCATAGCTGTGCCTTGCATGACGGACCCGCGACTAGATTAAAGTAGTGTTCAGCTGATGTAGTTGCAATCCCTGCATTGATTAGTGACTCGGCCAATACTATGCAACGAAAGAGGCTGGGAATTCCTTAAGAGCTAGAAGTGGGGGCGGCGACGCGCACCATACGCAAAATCTTAACACTCTGGAGCATAAGGTAAGATGAGATTAATGCATATCTGTAGCGAAACCAGTTAGTACAAGTTTAATGTCGCTCGAGGAACCGAAGGTCACAGATCATGGTAGGCCGCAACCGGCCAGGAAGCTTTGATAAATAAAAGTTTCATTCGTAAAAATAAAGCTGGTGTTCGGTGCTTTTTATCATATTAAAAAATTATTATATGCTTTTATAAGCTATTTAAGTTTAGTCTCACCTATTTCCTTGAGAATATTTCTGAAAAATTAGGTTGAGATGAAATAATAATACATCTTAATGAAATTACCTTGACTACAAGATAAGGAGATATGAGAAATATTAAACTTTTAAACACTGTCTAATTTATTGATACAGTGGTTGTTCACAATAAAAAATGTTTTCAGTCTTTTGTACAATCCAAGGCGAAAGATGATTTGTTCAGGTTCTTAAAAGAATGTATTTTATTAAGTCTATAATACATACTGATTGCTATATATCTTGTTTAGCATTACTTTCCTTATTAAACACTCATTTTACAATTAATTATGCAAGAGAATAGGTATCAAGGATAGGAATATATATTAATTAGATCGAATGTATTTTGGGTATATTTAAAAAACAAGACAGGGACACTTAGCTGAGTGGTCATGACTGATAATTAATTCCAGTCCTATCAGGTTGAGTCCATCGTCAAGAAGAATAAGATAAAAAATTGATAAGTGGCCGAGAGTTTGATAGAGTAACATTAGTTATTCTTTGCATAGCAGTCCATTACCAGATTAAAATAGTACTTAATTAATGTAATTGTAATCTCTATATTGATTTGTGATTCGGCAAATACTATAGAAAGAAAGAGGATAGGAATCTTCAAAATCGGAGGATATGACGATGTACACCATACGCAAAATACTAATGTTTTAGAGTATAAGATAGGATGATATTAATATACATTTGTAGTAAAACTACTTGGTACAAGTTTAGGTATGCCTTATGGATCAAAAACCATAGGCTATGATCCCATATCCTACTGGAAACCTCTATAAATAAAAGTTTCATTAAAAAAATATAAAATTATAATATTATGTATTTGATCCTATCGAGTAAAAGTTGTTAAATAAAATATAGGATTATTATAAAAATGTTTTATTGCCATTTAATTGGTGTTTTACCATGTTTCTCTAAATATTCGTTAGCAAGTAAAAAATGATTATTTCCAAAAAACTTTTTCGCACTAAAAGGACTGGGATGGGCTGATGTTAAAATTAAATGTTTTTCTTTATCTAAAAACTTAATTTTTTGCTTTGCAAAATTACCCCATAACATAAATACAACATTTGAACATTCTTCATTTACTAATTGAATAATTTTTTGTGTAAATATTTCCCATCCTATTTTTGAATGCGAACTTGGTTGGTTCTTTAAGACAGTTAATGAATCATTTAACAATAAAACACCTTGTTTTGCCCAAGTATCAAGAGATCCATGATTCGGTATTTTAAAATTGGGATAACAGTTTTTTATTTCTTTATAAATATTTACTAGACTGGGTGGTGTTCTCACACCTTTATTAACTGAAAATGATAAACCCATTGCTTGGTGTTCATTATGATACGGATCTTGACCTAATATCACAATCTTGGTATCGTGGTGATTAAAATAATGGGAAAATCTAAAAATACGGTCTATCGGTGGGTAAAATGTAGATTTTGTATGTAATGTTTTCTTTATAAAATTGAAATATGGTTTTTTACATTCTTCTTTAAGAGCATCTTTCCATGTATTACATAAGAAATTGTCCAGATTACAAATTTTACATGTTTGATCACATTGTTCTAATAAATCATTTTGTTTGGTTGTATGTCCAGGCATTATATTCTCATCCTTTATTTTACCAATGTATTGTTTATTTTCTGTTTTTGTTTTTTCTATTTCAACGGATCCATTTATTGGGTTCTTTTCTGTAGATATTTTTTTATTCTCTTTGTCTATAAAATTCATAAGATTACCATGCATGGGTACACCCATGTCTGCCATTACTATTGATAAAAATAAAATATTGTTAAAACTAAAGGTAACACCAAATGCTAAAAAATCAATGTTTGTAGAAATAGATGAAGAAGTTCATGTAAAGGTAAGTTTATTTAATTAGACAAATTCTTAACCAGAGAAAAATGAAGCAAATAAAGAAATAATAGAAATACTAAGTAAAATATTTAGAATAAAAAAAAATATGATAAAAATTGTTCATGGAATGAAATCAAGAAATAAAATCATAGAATTGGAAATTATTATGGAAGAAGATAAAGTTATTGAGATTTTGAAAAATTTCTAAAATAAATGTTTAGATGATAAATATTTTATTTATTTCTCTATTTCTTCTATTGGTTGTTCTTCAAAATTTTTTTCTTTCTTTTTATTATAATATTTTAAGTGACTCATTTTCTCAAAAAATTCAATAACTCTCGCTTCACTATTTAGTTGAATGTATAGTTTCTTCCAGCTTGACCGTTTTTTTAACTCTTCGTTTTTCTAAATTTCTTATAATTTCAAAAAATGGTATTATTAACAAAGCAATAAAAATAGAAAAACTCCATGAACCAAAGGATAATGGTTCAGTTCCAAACACAATACCTAATTTTTGAACAATAATTATTTGAAGTATTACGGAAATAATGTTAACAAGTAAGTATATCTTATTTGCTGTTATGGCAGAAAAAGGACTTCTGTGAACGTCTATTGATCTTGCATTGATTTGGTTGAAAATTTGTAAGAAGAAGAATGTATTAAATATAAATGTCTTAGATATGCCAAAGAGTATTAGAACAATCATAACTAAATATTGATACAATACTGTAGATGCCATAAACAACTTCATGTAATTTGTAATTATTGGAGTGTTGACAGATTCAGGACTTCTTAAAAATAATTGCTTTGTTGGTTGATCTGTCGATAACGATAAGGCTGAAAAACTATCCATATAAAGATTAATCCAAAGTATTTGTAATGGATTTAAAATCTGTTCAGAGTAAAAAATAGTGCTTAATGTCACAATACCGAGCGCAGCACCAGTTACACTTAATTGAAATTGGATAAATTTTCTAATAGAATCGTTGATGCATCTTCCCCAAGAAACGGTTTTTAATAATGAAAAGAAATCATCATTAAGAATTATTACTGAAGCTGCTTCTTGAGCAATATCACTACCAGACATTCCCATAGCAAATCCCACATCAGCTAATTTTAATGCAGGACCATCATTTGTTCCATCACCAGTAACTGCGACAATATTTCCCTGACTTTGCAATAAATGAACAAACCTTCTTTTATCCTCGGGTTGTGCTCTTGCGATCACTCTTATAGAATGGATATCTTTCAATAATTCTATATCTGTTTTATTTCTCATATCTTCTCCTTTTATACATTTATCCGATGAACTTAAAATCCCGGTTTTTCTTCCAAGATATTTCGCCATTTCCATATTATCTCCTGTCAACATTACCAATTTTATTCCAGCTGTCTTGAATAAATCAATTTGATCGTGAATATTTTTTCTCAACGGATCTTCAAACGAGATAGAACATAAGAATATAGGATCAGCGGCTTCTAAATGTATATTATTTTCATCTATACTATCTAAATATTGATAACACATAGAGATTGTTCTCAAACAATTCTTATTAGATGTTTCTAAAAAATGTAATATTTCATTTCGTTCAATATCAACAATCTTTCCCGTTACATCCATTTTGCTACATTGATCAATTATTATTTCACTCGCGCCTTTAAATAATACCAAATATTTTCCGTTATGTTTTACTATCGTAGACATATATTTAGATTTAGAATCAAATTCCTTGCGCTTCACAGCTTTCGTTTCCCGCCTCATAAATTTATAATCTATATTATCAGCAATCAAGTATTCTAATAATGCACATTCTACCCGATTTCCAATGGATAGGCCATCTTTATTTATAAACGCTGTGGAATTTAAGATTGAATTAAAAATCATGAGATCGGAAAAATGATTAATGCGTGTTGATATTTCATTATGTATATTTTTATTTGTATATATTCTCGTAATTTGTAAAACATTATACGTCAATGTACCAGTTTTATCTGTACATAAATAATTTGTATTATTCATGATTTCGCATGCTGCCATATCTCTCACCAAACTTTTTTGTTTAAGCATTCTTTTTGTTCCAAATGATAAAGCTAATATTATTGCAATAGGAAGTCCTTCAGGAATGGCCATTGCAGCAAATGCTATTGATTCTATAAATATTTCTAATATCTGATCTATTTTGAATACTTTTCTAACGAAAAAAAGTTTCAATAATTGAACAATAAATAATACGATAGAAATATAGATAGCCTTCATAGCAAGGTTGCCTGCTAAAGATTCTATTTTTTCTTGTAATGGAGTACTTTTTCGTTTAACATCAAGGCTCTTTAATATTTTACCTTTAAATGAGTTTTCACCAACACAAATAACCATAGCTTTTCCTAATCCATTCATAACATAACTTCCAGATATGAGAAATGGATGATCAATATTTTTTTCTATACCTTCTGCTTCTCCTGTTACTAATGATTCGTCACAGAAAAGTGGGTTTTTAGAAATAAGAATGCAATCAGCCGGAACTAGATCACCTGGTTCTAAATAAACGATATCACCCACAGTAATATCATTTATGTATATAGTTTCAAAATTTTTATTTTTATACACTTTAACAAGTTTTTCTGTTTTTTTCTTTTCTAAATTTCTAAATAATATTTCTTGAGAGTATTCATTTATCGTACCAACTGAAACAATAATCACGACAGCAACCAGAATACAGATACCTTCAATAACTCCCAATTTTTCATCTGATAAAAACATCTTTCCTATACCAATGCCTATTGAGAATATTGCAGCAATTGTTAAAATTATCAAAATTTTATCACTTATATTATTTTTTAAAATATTTATAAATGTTTTTTGTGATTTTAACTGCACATCATTTTGTCCGAATGTTTTTCTATTTAATATTTTATACTCTTCGTCAACATTGTTTATTTTCTTTTTCATTTCTATCATTTTAGCAAATAATATTTTTGTATCGTCTATTTTACATGCGCCATTTTCTAAATCTATATATAACAAATTGGCAAGATCTTCCAAAGAAATTATTTTATTCTGGTATATAATTTCTTTCTTGTTAAACATATTTACTAAATCTTCATTAGTAATGTTAAAAAAATTATCTTCCATTATGATAGCCCTACACGAATTTAAAAACAATATAATGCAAAATATAAAAAAATCAGTAAGAAAATTTATCAACTTTAATATATAAAATTTTTTTTAAATTTCAAATAATTTCTCTTGTATTTTTAACTTTTAAAAAATAAAAAAATTGATAAAACTTTTTTCTTTTTCTTTTTCTTTTAATTCCGATTCCAATTCTTTTTCTTTCAATTTTTTAAAAAATAGAAACAAAATAAAATTTTAATCTTCTGATGATATTGGTTGTTTGCAAATATCAATTGTACGCACATAAATTGTCTATAATATCCGGTTAAATTATGGTTGTAATTCCACGAAATCATTTGTTGATACGGTAATATAATCGATTTTTATTCAAAAAACTTTATCTAATCATATAATTTTTATATTTAAAAAAATATTTTCCACTTATATTTAACTTGTGACAATATGTTGAAAGATATCAAAGATTTATAGTATTTCTTTTACTAAAACTGAATGGTGTATTCTCATATTATCTAATTTAAATATTAACTCATTTATTCTTTTATCACGATATATATTTTAAAATTTTAATGAACAATTTGAAAAATTACGTGCATTCATTGAGTTTTAATTACCATGAAAATTTGGCATTTCATGTTTATTCGTGTTGTTATAACATAAATATTTTTAGTTCTAATATTTCAATTGTAACAATTACAAAAGTTTCTTACTAAAAATTTGTAGACCTCATAAATAAATCAAAAACAATCTCATCTATGAATACAAAATTTTAACATATTTTTCTATTTATTTTGTAAAAGTTATCGAAATACTTTCTTTTCATTGATAGCATTTGTATTATTTCTGTTAATTGGTATAATAATTGCTTGTTTTAATCCAAAACAAAAACAAACCAAAATTATATTAATGGTTGCCAAGCATACATCTTTAAAAAAAATATTGTTTGCATATCTTTTTAGTCGTTCTAGAGTAATCTATATCTGATTTATAATTAATTGTTTTTTCTTATATGAAAAATAGTAATTTTTCTTCCAATAACCGGTTTAGCTTAAACTCTTTCTTCGTTTTGAAAATTTTAAGGATATTATGTATTGTTCTTATTTTAATATTCATTGTATTTAATATTGAAACGATAATTTCCGCTTTATTTCTCATTATTAAAACAATTCTTCTCTCTTTATTAATAACTTTATTTCTAACTTGTATAGTTTTTTTGGTGTTGAATTTAATGCTCTTATTAGTTTATGTTGTCGTTCTTTCATAAATATGTGATTTTTGTTGTTTAAATATTTTATTCTGTAACGTAATATTTATAAAATTAGAGATGGTTTCATTTTTATTAAATATTTTATTTTGTATTTTTTTAAAATTTAAAAAAAGCTTTATATTATAATATATTGCATTATTTACTTATTGTAACATTATAGGTTATATCTGGCTGGAGCATCTTAATAATAATTGTATTGTTATTATAAAAATTATATATTATAAACACATTTAAAAGATTAGAGATAAACAAGAAAACACATTCTAAAAGTTAGTTTTATTTGTATATTTGTTTCATTATATTTTTTATACTTACAAATAAAAATATCAAAAATAATATATTTTTATTTATTTATTGTATATAATCGGATATATTATATAGAAATTTAATATAAAAAATCTTGGTAGTTTACTCGTCGAGAACTTACCAAACTTTAATCTTTTAAAGTGTTAAGTAAAGAAAATATATTTTAGATATATGATTCCATAATAGTTCCATAAAATTGAAAACATTCAGAGAAAAGTGCTATAAAAATTTTCTTTTCCGATATTTAAATTTTCGAGAGGAATTAAGTCTATCAGTTCGATTTACCATTGAATCAAATAATATTAATTTTATGTGATATTTTAAAATAATTTTTTAATGTTATGCTAGAAATCACTCAAAATTGATCATATTACTAAAATTGATATTCCTGT
The DNA here is from genome assembly GCA_001887945.1 of Spraguea lophii. Lineage (NCBI taxonomy): Eukaryota > Fungi > Microsporidia > Spragueidae > Spraguea > Spraguea lophii. Next base: position 65,743 of record LDOQ01000300.1, on the reverse strand, counting down.
AATAAACATACCCGATATTTTACGCGGAATTTGAAGCTTAAAAACTATGTCGAATTGGAAAATAATCAGTTTTGTCCAATCAATCAGAATCAATCCACAGATGTATAAATTTTATGGATGTAATAATATATTTTCAAACATTATTTGGTTTGCTGGTGCATTGTATATCCATAATAAAAAATATTTAGAGTCATTTTTATCATCCAGATCGAAATATGATTTGTTCAGGTTCTTAAAAGAATATATTTTACCAGGTCCCATAATACATATTGCTTATCATAAATCTTAATTAACATTCCTTTCTTTAATAAATACTTATTTTACAGCTAATCACTCAAGATAATTGATGTTAAGAAAAATAATATATATTAATTAGATTGAAAATATTTTCGGTGTATTTAAAAAAACACTGTTACAATAATCGGTTTGGTATGAATAACTCAAATATTTTTTTATCTGAATTTTGTTTTAATATACGTATATAAATGAAATAGGAAATAATGTTAAAAATTTTTCTAAATTCATTATGGTATTATCTAAGAAATTTTTTTTAAACGCAAAAACACCATTAACACCACTACTATACATTATGTATATTATTATATTATATTTATTATTATTTTAATATAAAAATATTTTCAAATAATAAAAAGAAAATCTTTACGAAAATAAATAATTTTTATTTTAATATAAATTTACATCTTAACAATTTCATCAACATTGCAAACCATTTAAAAATTGCATAATATATTTTTTTATTTTCAAATTTATATTTATGCATAGATTATTTTTATTTCTCTTAAGAATCGATACCCTACCATGATATTCAATATTTCAGATTTAAAAGTATATTTTCCATATGATTACATTTATCCCGAACAATATAAATATATATCAGAATTTAAATCGTTACTAGATTCGAGTGGTCATGGTTTAATTGAGATGGGTTGTGGAACAGGTAAAACATTATCTGTATTGAGTGTAGTAGTTAGTTATATTTTAAAAATGAAGAAAAATGAAAATGGGAATAAAAATATTCGTTTGATTTATTGTTCAAGAACAGTAGGTGAAATAGAAAAAGTTTTAGATGAATTAAAAAATATTGTTAAATACATTGGTAAATACGATGAAACTGTTAATGAATTATTGGGAGTGGGATTAGCTTCTAGAAAAAATCTATGTATAAATAAAGAGGTAATAAACAGTGGTAATGTAGAAATAGAATGTAGAAAGAGAATAATGGAATGGTCTAAAATACGATGTGATTTCTTTGATGCATTAGAAAATAATTTTAATTCTTCGGAAAATCATATAAAAAATATAAAAGGAATTTATAATTTAGATGAAATGAGAGAATATGGTATTAAGAATGGTGTATGTCCATATTACTTAGTACGTGAAATATTAACAGAGTGTGATATTATAGTGTATACTTATAATTATTTGATAGATCCACATATAAATGATGTAGTATCAAAAGAATTAATAAAAGAAGATACTATAGTTGTATTTGATGAAGCTCATAATATAGATAATTCGTGTATAGAGAGTATGAGTATAGAAGTAAAGAGAAGTACATTGGATTTATGTACAAAACTATTGAAAAGAATGGAAGATAAATTACATAGCATAAAAGATGCAAAACAAGAAGAAAGAATGATAATGCAAAAGAGAAAGAATAAATATGAGCAGGTAAATAAAACAAATAGAAAATTAGATTCTAACGGAGAGAATAAAATTAATACTGGATTGAGAATAACAAAAATTAATCGGAAAGAAATAAGTAATTGTATTTCTAATGATCAAGAAAATATACCAGGTACCATAAGAAATTCTTTTCATTTTATTTCGATGTTAAAAAGAATAGTAGAATTTTTTAAGGCGAAATTACGAACTACTCATCTTACATCAGAATCTACATTATCTTTTTGTAGAAGTATTAAAGATATGACATACATTGATAGAAGGTCTATGTCTTGTACTTCACAGAGATTATGTGTTTTAATTTCTTATTTAAATTTGTATTTAGATGAAGAGGTTCTTGCATTGAAAACTGTCTCTGATTTTATAACACTGTGTTCTATGCATAAACAAGGATTTACTGTTCTTTTTGAACCTTTTGACACTATGGCACAAACAGTATTTAATCCATATCTGAGATTATGGTGTTTGGATGCTAGCATAGCTATGAGGAAAATATTTGATACAGCAAAAAATGTTATAATCACCTCTGGTACGCTTAGTCCTCCTGAAATGTACACAAAAATACTTAATTTTACACCTGTAAAGATTTTAGAAATAGGTGTTACTTTGGATAGAAATAGTATTACACCAATGGTTATAACCAAAGGTAATGATCAAATGACGTTAAAACCTATAAGTGATGATTTAGAATTTATTGATATGGGAAGAAAAAGAACAAATAAAATCGATAAAGAAAATACGATAACCACATCTTTTAGCTTACGATCAGATCCTGCCGTGGTTAGAAATTATGCTGTTTTAATATTAGAATTTAGTAAAATAGTACCTGATGGAATGATAGTATTTTTCCCATCGTATATTTACATGGAAGAAATTGTATCAATATGGTCAGAAACCAGGATGATAGATAAATTGATGAAGCATAAATTAGTGTTTATTGAAACACCAAATTATCATGAGAGTGAATTAGCTATAAAAAATTATCGTAAAGCCATCGATGAAGGTAAAGGAGCCATTATGTTTTGTGTAGCCAGAGGTAAAGTATCAGAAGGTGTAGATTTTGAATATGGATATGGAAGATGTGTTATAGTAATGGGAGTACCATATCAATTTACAGAGAGTGTAAGATTAAAACATCGTTTAAGTTACATGAGAAAAGAATATGGAATAAAAGAAAATGATTTTCTTACATTTGATGCTATAAGACATACTGCACAGTGTTTAGGTAGAGTAATGAGAAATAAAAAAGATTATGGATTAATGGTTATGGCAGATCATAGATTTGATCAAAAAGATAAAAAAGAAAAACTTCCAAGATGGGTGCTTAATTGTTTGGATGATGCTAACAGTAATTTGAGTATTGATATGGCTACACAAATCGCCAAAAGATTTTATAAAGATATGGGTCAGCCAGTTAGAGGAGAAGGACATAGTCTTTTAAGTCAAAATGATTTAGAAGAAATGGAAAAGAAAGTAAATAAAGAATAAAATAATTGTAGGTATTTTAAATTATGAATTCATTATCATTTTCTTCTTCAATTAAATTATTTTTAATTAAAATATTTTAAACATAAAATCATTAAGCATATAATTTCTATTTCCAGCATGATAATTTTTAATTTAATTAAATTTCTACTATTGAAAAATTAAAAGATACTTTCTTCTTTTTTGAAAAACAAAAATTTTTATTAAAAATTATTTAGAGCTTTTTTTCTTTGCTCTCATCCTTTTTTTATAATCCATTGGTGATTCATAATTTTTTAATCCCCATATTCCTAATTTTTTCCTCTTAGCAATATTTTCCTTTTTAATATATTTTTCTTTTTTATTATCATACACAGCATCAGATCCTATATATACACATGCCATACCCTTTTCCAACATTTTATATGCCACATTTACCTTAAATAACCATTTAGTAATATATACTACTGCTAGTATTCTATTATATCTATCAGTTTTTAATAATTTTATTTTCACCTTATTTAAATGAATTAGATCACTTAAAAACTTCTGAGATTTATTATGCAATGGTTGTCCCTCGCCGCCAAAATATTTACCTTCTGGTGCATCCATTCCAGCTATTCTAATATTAAGAGTTTTTATTCCGAAACGTAAGGTACTAGATCTGAATAATGGAGTATGATAAAATCTAAATGTATCTCCATCAGGTATATATGTAACTATACCTGTTAAATATATACCATACATATTTGAAGGTAGGTCTGATACAGAAGTAATTCTTCTGAAATTTTTGTAAAAAATATAAAGTAAAAGAATTACAATAACAGTAGTGGGTGGTATGTACCAATATTTAAGAAGAAAAGTTAAAAGTGTATTCATGGTGTGGGTGAGAAAATAAATAGGTTTTTAAAAAAATATTTTATTTTATTGTCAAAACACTCCTGCAAATTACTAAATGATTATGATATTAAAAAGTTTATTATTTTTTTTGTTATAAAAAAATGATATCATATGTAAATTTTAAAAAAGAAAAGTTTTTTAAAGGAAATATCTTAAAGAAGAAATAATATAAATGAATATCTCATATAAATAAAGTAAATAAAATTTAATTATCAATAAAATAGTAAATTATATTTATTTTATTTATATGAGACATTAAGAACGAAACATACACTTATTAGCAGATAGAATATTTTTATAAGAAAAAGTAATTTTACAATAAAAATGATAGCTGTCATTTAATTGTTTATAAAAAAATAAAATATTACTCCTTAAAGATTTTTATTTCTAATTATTTTACCTATAAAAATCCTCTTACCTTAGGCTTAGCCTCACCTTTTGTTTTATATCCTTCCATTATATTACCCACATATTTCTTTCCACCACATTTCTTACATTTTAAAAAATACAATCTATTTTCTTTTTCTATCACCGTATCTTCAACATTATCACACGACCCACAAACTATAAAATATTCTATGTACATACGTAGAATATCCTGTATCTGTGATTTTAAAAAAATTCCTTTTAATAATAATTTTCCTTCTTTATTAAAAGAACCCGTAGTACTAAGTTCTGACATCAAATATTTCATAATATGCTCAGGCTCCCTATTTAACATTTCTGCTATTTCTATTACATTAATACTCGTTTTATTCACTTCTCTACGTACTTCCAAAGGAAGTTTCATCTTGCTATGTCCCGTCTTTTTTTCTGGTAATTTTTCAGATGCACTATTTAATAATGATTCGTATTGTAATTCTATTGGAATATTAGATTGTGTATTCGTTTGTTTTTTTGGTGCCAAAACACTACCATGTGATTTAAGCTTCTGTAAACGTTTCTGTCTAAATTCTTCTGGATTAAATCCAACTGGAATAAATTCATCATCACTAGAACTGTTGTCAGACATAAAAATATTTGTTACCCCAAAGAAAATGAAAAAATGAAATATATTTTTTTGATATAAGGAATATTTTAAGATATGCAATTATACAATTGTATGTGGGTGTATTAATAATTTATTTGATTATTTCTATAAAAGAATATTTTTACTAACTATTTTAATAGTGTATCTTAAAAATAAAATATTTATAATAGTCTTATAATTATTTATTTATCTCCATTTATTATAATATCTAAAATACAATTGATATTTATAAATTATATAAACATATTATTATTATATTTATTTAAGATACGTTATTATTATTAAAACACATAACATTTTATATTTACTTAAAAATATTACGTAAAAATAATATTACTTTAATAAATTTTTATTCATATTAGTATATTATTTCTTTTATATAAATTTTTGTTGTATAAATTAACTGTATTTTGTATTTTAAATTTCAATATATTATTATTTTTATTATTTTCTTCTTTGAATCTTTTATATATTATTTTAGATGTATTATATTTATTAGAAAATTCATTCTTTTTAAAATATTTCTTATATTTTTGTATTTTATCATAAATATTATATTCATTTCTATTTTTCATACAATTTCCTTTGATATTGTAATATAATGAATTTTCTTTTCTTTTATTTAAATCAATATCTTTATCAAATGATGGATTAGGATAATAAATATCTAATAATGGATTTATTTCTTTTGTAAATAATATTTGTATATCTTTATTTGATAGTTTTTTATTTGATAGTTTTTTATTCTTTATTTTGTTATTTCGTAAATTCTTATATAAAGAATTTGGTATATTATTTTCTTTTTTCTTAATAGATGTACATTTTTTTGGTGTTTTAGATACAATATAATTAATTACAATAGGATTAATCGTATTATCTAATGTAAATATATCTTTTTTAGGTTTATAGGATTGTAAGTGTATTATATATAAGAATATAAAAATAATATTTTGATAAATGTGTAAAGAAAACATAATGTTATTTGTTAAGAATATATAAATATTTTATATTGATGTGAAAATTAAACAAATAAATAATATTTATTTCTTTTTAAATGATTTTTAATTTATAAATTATGTTTATTATAATAAGAAGGTTATTTTTAATTTGTGATAGATCTGTTGCTGTAGGAAAATGAAAAAAAAATTATTTTATTAATAATACTATAATTACAAATAAAATTCTATGGAATATTGGTGTAATATGATTTAAACTATGTATGTATCTTGAAATATTCATTTATTTACATGTATATTAACTTAATAATACATAGATTTAAATTAGTATGATTTTGTTATTCACTAGATGAATAATTGTCCTTTCAAATAACATCTTAGTTGATTATTCTCACCATAATTTGAGATCGTTGGTTTTTTAAAGCACAATAACTTATACAACCAATCTGATATATATGTATTAATCTTATCTTACATTATGCTCCTGAGGATTGGAAATTTGCGTATGGGGCATAACCCTGAAACTTAATAATAATCTCTTAATTAAAAATAAACAAAAGAAAAATAACTAAAAAATTTACATATAATTAAATTTATTATTTTTTTTGATCTTTTTCTTTATAAATATTATACACTGTTTTAAGAGCTTTGTATAATTTTCTCTTTTTTATTATTTTTATTATATTAAACAATGTTGAATAATCCAATAAACATATAATTTCAGTTATCATTAGAATACTCACAATAACTATTATATTTTTTAATATTATCACCATTTATATCATCATATCGTTTAAATCCATTAGGTCTTCCAATAAATGTAAAATATATATTTTCATCTTTAACTTTCTCCACCAAATAATCCCTAGCATTAGCATCCATAGTTTTACATTCATTGAAATTTATAATAACATCATCGCCCATTATATTTATTTTTTTATCAAAATTATATAAATCAATAAAACCTAATAATCTAGGTGATAAAATTTCATCAATTCCACTTCTATTATCTTTTATCATATAAAAATCTATATAATAAAAAATAGTACAAATACCAATAGATATTAATAAGCCTATAAGTGGTATATCAAAAACAAATAATAATAATGAAGATATTGCAAGTATCATAAGTTCTCTTAAATTAAGATTTTTACACGAATTTATAAACGATAGAAGATAATGGAATCCAATTGACATAGGTATTGAAGCTAATACATATTTTGGTATAATCGAATTTAAGAGTGGTCCAATAAATATTATGAAAATATAACTTAAAGAACCAAATATTCCATGGTATTTAGTTATACTACCAGATTTGTAATAAGAGGATGAACATGCGGGTGAAATACACGTAGGATAGAATAGGAAAAATGAAAAGAAATTCATATATGATTGAGCAGTTATTTCTTTCTTTAAATCATATTCTACATTTGTAAAAGCTGATAATGTGGGATATGCAACAGGAAATTGCATTACTGCAAATAATACCATTGATATTATTTCTAAGGAACATTTGAATATAATCTTATAATCTATTAACTTTAAAGAAAAGTATTTGAAAATATAAAGAGGACAGAATTTTATAGGCGAGTTTTCATTTAGAAATGATTTCTTAACTGAGAATTCTAAAATATATGAAAGATTTAGAGAATATCCTTTGAAATAAAAGAATAAAAACATACACAGATAAAATCCGAGTGTTTGAACCATTATTACAATAGATGTAATAAATGGTGAGCTTATAAAATGTTCTGCTAAGAATAAAATTATAGAGGATATAATTACTAGGATAATAAGTTTCATTTCCCGTGAAACCAAAGAATATCCTGTATGAACATTTACATAACACATAAATATAATATAAGAATACAAAGTAGGCTTGGGAAGGTAGTTACAATAATGTATAAGTTTCGTACGTGAAATTAAAAAAAGACCTAAGGCTAAAAATAAAGCACTGATAGAACAACAAAAGAGTGTATTTGTTACTGCATAAATAATATCCCCATTTTCCATACATTTAGAAAATATTTTCCTAGAAAGTATAAAATTTTCACACACCATAAAAACCATAACACCTGCATTTAAATCTGTAAAACAATTATAAACAATCTGACCTATAATTGTAGAATATAAAAATAATAATATACCAATATTTTCTGCTTCTACTCTTCCATCTAAAGTAAACACATTTTTACCATAAGTCAAAACATAAACAGTTGTTAAAATTAATCCAAGGAATGAACAAGAAAGTAAATTTTTCATACTTTTTAATGTTAGAAATTCTTTGAAGTTTTGTTTCTTTTTTTCTATTTTTTCACCTGTAAAAATAATTGAATGTTGTGGTTCTTGCTCTACTTGATTTTTGTTTTGTACAGACATGGGTAAAATAAAATATTTTTAATATATTCTTTATCAAAAAAAAATTTTTATAGAATTTTAATTTTCATAAAAATTTTAATGCATAAAATAGTTTTATATTTGATTGAATAAAATATTATGATGATTAAGGTGTTATTTTTAAAATATATTTTTTGATAAAAATTTTTAATTATGAAAAATTTTATTTTATATACAAAATTTATATTATGATATTTATTTAATGTGGATTTATAGAAATAAAAATAAATAGTTTAATTATCATAACAGTGATATATCACGTTGTGATATATTTGATTCATTAAAATATAAATAACTTGTACTGATTGATTTCATTAAATATATGTATTGATTTCATATTATTTTATGTACAAAATATTAATATTTGTGTAGGATACACGGTATCACTCCCGCCTGACCTTAATATTATTCCTAATCTTCTTCGTGATATAATAATGAGTGAATTATTAAATAATAAAAGAATTATACTTACATCAGCTAAGTATTATTTTAAACTAATAACAATCCATCATACCAGGTATAAATAAAACTACATTATTGAATCTTTACCTGTTCAATTATCTTTTTTCTTCTACTTTTTTATTTTTTTTTGAAAATTATTCTATTATAGGTAAGTGATTTGAACCAATTAGATTTAATATTCGGTTACCATCTAACTACCATTAAACAAAGAGATTCTAAATATAAAATTTTTATTTATCATTTTTCTATAAAATAAAATATTCCCCCAAGTTTAATGGAAGATAAGAAAATAATTATTACGAAAGAAAATATAAAAAATGTATTACATACACATAAAATATCTTATATACCCACATTAATAGAATATATACCTATTGTACTCCATGAATTAAACACAATAGATTATAATTATAAAAATAAGTTAGTAAACTATTTATATTATTTATTCAAACTACCTTTTAACCTATCAAAGATAGTAAATACAAATATAATAGAAATATTATTAAATAAACCAAATGATATTTCTATAAGAACAATAGCAGTATATTTAAATAATATACATATTAATAACGGTGAAGTATGTTATAGGAAGAAAAATGATAAATATTATATTTTAGAAAATGAAGTAACAAATTATATTTATTATGAAATTTTAAGTGAATTATCTAAATATGAGAAAATAAATATATTTGATGATCATAAAGAAAGTAATGGTGTAAAAGAAGATAAAGAGGTAAAAGAAAATATTAATAATAAAAAAAGTAAAGAGATAAAAGAAAATGTTGAAGAGAAGAAGTTAGTAGAAAATAATTATAAGGAATTTTTAAAGGAAAGACATATTATAAAAAATCATAAAATAAATATACTAACCAATCAAGCACTATTATCTCATTTGGATAAAAAAATAATATTTAATATTTTATTTTCTGAATTAAAACAAGAGAATAATATTTTATCGTGGAATATCGCAAGAGCTATTTTTATGATTGTAAAAAATAGTGATAAATCATATTTTAATAATTTTAAAGAAGTTTTTACTGAAATATTTTGTAGAGAAACTTTATGGACGAATTTATTTATTATTTTGTCTATGCTAAATTATGAATCTGTAGCAAATGATTTAGAATTGGAAGATAAGCTTATATTTGCACTAAATTACTTCAAAAAAGATAGAATAGTTATTAAATTAAGAGAAGCAGTACTATTTTATATATATACTAGTAAAAATATTACAGAAAAAATATATTTGCAAGTGGTGAGCACAGCATTGTTTGATCCGGATTTAAATTGTAGGAGAGCAGCAGCTACTATAATAGCAAAAGAGAATAATAGGAAAGAAGCAAAAGTTATGGTACATTTAAATTTTAATAGTGTTAGAAGATATGAAAATGTAAAAAAATATTTTAATGTAAGAGCAATAGTAAATAATGAAATGATGAATACATTGTTGGCAATGTGTTTTTATTATGATGATAAAATACAACATATGGCAATAAAATTATATATTAAGCATATAATAAAAAACAAGCATGATATAGTATCTAAAAAAGATAATAAGGATAATAACACATCTAATAAATCTAAAGAGGATAATAAGCAAACATCTAATACACCCGATAACAACAATAATATTAATATCAATGAAGAATTTATCTACAATAAAAAAGAAAGAGAAGTAAAAATAAATAATAAATACAAAGTAGAAAATATAGAAGAAATAAGCTTTATAATATTTATGGCCATTGTAGCTGAAGAATTTTATAGGGATGGTATAGAAATAAACGATAATGATATATCTTTGGTATTTACAATAAATAATTCTGAAGATAACATGAAAGAACAAAAGGAAAAATTTACTATAATTGAAAATAATTATGATAGGGATGTATTGGATTATATAGAACTAAATAGTTTAAAGAAAGATTGTGATATTAATCCTTGGACATTCATCTATCTGATAAATGATATAAATCTTGAAAAATATAAAAATAATATAAAATACAATGTTCTTATTAATGCTCTGTATAAATTTTATAAAACAGTAGGATATGTTAATTGTAAATTTCTAAAAGAAACAATATATGATACAAGTATTAAAATAGAAAATAATAATAAAATAATAGTAGATTTTAAACCAAGTATTTATAATAGGAATCTTTCACATTTGACAGCAGGAAAATGCGTAACACAAAGCTTATTTCATTTAGGAATTGGGATAAACGATGAAAATTTGAAAAGAATCAATAATGGAATAGATGAAAAAAAGAAAAGATTGGATATTAATGAAAAAATGTATAGTTTATTGTCTCGTAGGATTAGTACATCTTCTATTCTTATTAACAGAAATAATACAATATATTCTAAAGAAATATTTAAAAAAATAATATCACCAACAAATGATAATAAGATAGAACAATTGAAAATTTATAAATTACCTTCCTACAGAAGTAATTTTTATTATCAAAATAATGGTAATAATAAAATATCATTTAAAAATAATATTAATTATAAAAAGAATATGGTTAACAGGATTATAGAAATGAATATAAATTCATATAAAGTTGGTGTAGAAGATATAGGATTTTCGTATAGAAAAGAGTGTTTGATGACCATGGTAAAATGTTTACATCCTCTTCTTCCTAATTATTTTATAAAATTATTAGCTGATAAATCCAAAGGATTAAGAGATAATTTAAAGACTATAATAGAGATATTAAAAGGTCATGAAAATAAAATAGATTGTGATATAAGCAAATTGAAAAAAGAATATTTAAAATATAATTTAACAAATCTCAGTCTAGTTAATTCATATTATATACAACATATGTTAATGAATACTCTTACTTTTTCAAAAAAGAAGAATAAAAAAGATAAGAAGAATAAAGATATGTTTCATAACAGCAGAATGCAAGTAAAAGATGATAAATGCATGGATAATATTTATAAATCATTTTATACTTATTCGAAGAAAGAAGTATTAGAGAATTATTGTGCTTTATTTAAATTTATAAGACAATATAATCCAAAAGAAGATATATTTTATAATTTAAAATATTACGGTATTCTATTAACTGAAGATCTTCAAGAAGAATTGATGTTAGGATTAGCTTCTACTATAAAAAACAGTACTAGAAAAATATGTTATGATTTAATAAAAAGCTTTATAAACAAGAAACCAGATTTAGTAAAATTCTTTATTAAATGTGATATAAACATAAAAGAATATGAAACAGAATATGAAATAAGTGATGAAACAGAATATTATGAAAAGAAATATTATCAAGTAGAAAATAGTATAAAAGTACGAAAAATATATTTATTTTTAACATTAATATCTATTTATCTGTGCATAGAAAGTATGAAATTTGATGTATTGAATTTAGATGGAGATAAATTATTATATTTTTCAGCACATAAATCCATGTTGAAAGATAAGCAATTAAAAGATAGAATAGAAATATTAACTAAAATAAAATCTAAAAGAATAAGAGAATTAGCTATTCTAAGTTTATCTTTCTTTGAAAACGATGAAGAATAAAAAATAATTAAAAATTAATAGTATTTATTTTTAATATTACACTGATAATATGAATACAAAGATATTTATCACAACTACAATAATATGTATCTGTTTTAATAATATTATATTTATCTACTTTATAATATTTTATACCTTCTAATATTTCTTGTTTTGGTTCTAAAAGATTATTTATTTTATTTCCTAAAATAAGATATGCAGAATCGTTGTCTAAGTTATTCAAAATAGATTTTAAATCTTCTTTGTATTTCATAAGGATAAATTATTTATTTTATATTATATTTTATATTTTATATATGTTAGAGATATTTATATTATATTTATATTGTTAAAAATATTTATACTGTATTATTTATGTTAAAGATATTATCAGTGTATTGTTTATTGAAGTTTTATAAATATTATTTAATCTTAATGATAAAGTTAACAAATAGAAATATCCTTAGAGTTCAACCCTTTTAATTTTAACGTTCTTTTAAATCGAAAAACTTCTAAAGATTGTTAAATCCAATAATCATTGTATTATTCATACCACACAATTTCCAAGGATATGCGTAATTTTTTATTATTTTTGTTACAAAAAATATATTTAATTAAAATACAATAAAATTAAATTAATAGAGATAAGATATTATTTATTTAAACTGTATCAGAGTTACTTGTTTTTAAAAAATGATTATTACATCAATTGTATACAAGCTTGGTATGATTTATAAAACAAACATAAATATAAATTCAAAGGATTATATTTTTTACAAACTAATAATATTTTTATTATAAAATTTGTTATATTCTCATTGACCAATATTTATATTATGTAAGATAATAAATATATTTGTGTATCATAATATCATAAGGTTTAATATGTTAGAAAATTATTGGTAATAAATAATTATACTTTATAATCATGATTATATTTTAATAATTATAATCTCTATATTCTAATATATTTCAATAATTATATTTTATAATCTTTGTATTTCTGTATTTTTAATTTTCTTTTTTTCAACTGTTTCCAAAATAAAATGAAAACTTTACTTATTTTTATTTTTACCCTTAATGCCAAGACGTAAAGCTTCAGTTGATAAAACTAATGAATCTAAAGTAGAAGAGAAACCTAAAGTTGAGGAGAAACCTAAAGCTGAGGAAAAATCTAAAGTTGAAGAAAGAAAGGATATTGGTGATGATATGAATTGGGCTGAACCAACAGAAAAAAATGATGATGGTAATACTGAAAAGAATGTAGCAGAAGAAAAGAAAGATGGTTGGATGAATCAATATGAGGGTGAAGAATTGCCTGAACCGGATAAAATTGAAAACAGAGAAGATGGTTCTCCAGAAATGAAAGATAGTAGAAATGGAAAAGAATATGATAGGAGAGATGATCGTGGATATGGAAGAGATAGAGATGATAGAAGAGATTTTAGAAGAGACGATCGTGGATATAAAAGAGATAGGGACGACAGAAGAGATGACCGTGGATATGGAAGAGATAGAGATGATAGAGAAGATTCTCGTGGATATGGAAGATATCGTGACGATAGAAGAGATTTTAGGAGAGACGATCGTGGGTATGGGCGTGATAGAGATGATAGAAGAGACGACAGAGGATATGGAAGAGACAGAGATGATCGTGGATATGGACGTGATAGAGATGATAGAAGAGATGACCGTGGGTATGGAAGAGATAGGGATGACAGAGGATATAGACGTGATAGAGACGATAGAGGATACGGAAGAGACAGAGATGACTCACGTGGATACAAAAGAAAATATGATGATGTAGATGATAAAGGAGGTTATAAACGAAGAGATTACAATAGAGAAGATCAAAGACACTATAAAAAACCAGTCCCAACAAACCCACCACCAAGCAAAGTCGTTGGAATATTTGGATTGCCATACGCAGCCTCTCAAATAGAAATTGAAGATTTCCTAAAAAGAGAAGTTTCTGAAATAGCATACACTGATTTAAGACTCATAAAAGACAGGGAAACAGGAAATTCACGAGGATTTTGCTTTGTTTATTTTAATTCTCTTGATGAAGCCATCACAGCCAAAGAAAGCTTAGAAGGAAAAATTTTTAATGAAAAACCCATAAGAGTAGATTACAGCACAAGTGAAGGACCCAGATACAACAATTAAAATTTATTCTCATCAGTAAAATTTTAAAGAAAAAAGATAAAATGAAAATATTAAGAAATTCAATCGTATATTACCATCAATTGTAAAAACATTTTATCATCGCCTGTGTGCTTTTTATTCCCATTATGATTTTTAAAAATTATTAAATATCTAGAATTCTTCATTTTTTGTTAGATACTCAAAAAAAATAAAACTTTGATGTTTAGAATATCAATCTATAAGATTAATTAATGGATAGGCTACGTATAAAAATATTGTATCAAAAAAAAGTTACGTATATATTATTAGATTTCAAAATAAAAATGTTTTACAAAAATAAATATATATTTAAATTTCTTATTACCATCAATAATCCAAAAATTTTAAATTTCCTATATTTCAAATAAAAAATAATTTTAAATCTGTACGAATTTTAAATCCGCCACATATGTTTTTTATTGAATGATTTTATTTTATAATCCATTTTTACTTTAAAATTTATTATAACGAATATCATTGTATTTTTTACTTTTTGTTTTGATTTTTCATTTCTTTTTAAAAAATAATTATTCCAAGAAGATACATTTATTTTATTATACAAAATTCATAACAAAGATTTATACATTATACTTTATTTCCAATCTGTTAAACCATTTTTTATGATTTTTTGAAACTTCTGTTTTTGATAATATGAGTTTTAAAAAAAATATATGATATTTTTTATAATCACTTAGTTTATTGGCAGATTTGTTTTGATATGAAACTATTATTGTATTAGAATATATATAAATATTCTTTTACTATAGAAATTAAGATGTTAAGAAATTTAGGAAATATTCTTTTGTTATCTAGTTCAATTTTTGCAATGACAGATAGTTGTAGAGTAATATGCGATGGAGGTAATATAAGACCAACACAACCACCAATGCCAAATACAGGAGGAGGTATGGTATGTAATTGTTCAGCACCAGGACGAAAAGGTGGATATACACCTGTAGGACCATTTGGAGGAAATGTTGTACAACCAACAGATCCAGCAGGTCCACATCCAATGTATCCAGTAGGACCAACACCACAAGGACCGGTAGCACCACCAACACCACAATATGTTCCAATTACACCACCTCAATATGCACCAGTACCACCAGCACCATATTATTACAATCCACCAGCACCAATTGTCAGTTCAAAGCCTCCAACAACACAATTATCAACAAAATGTAATATTGCGACTGTAGAACAATGCGAAGAAGTCCCAGTAATAGTTCCAGGAGAATCAGAAACAATCACACCACAGCCTCCAATTACACCACAATATGTTGTGCCACCAACTCCACAATTGCCACCACAGCATTATGTGCCTCAGCCAACAGGTCCAGTTAATCCAGCACCACCACAACAATATGTGCCTCAACCAATAGTTCCAGTTAATCCAATGACACCACAACCAACATCACCAATGCCTGTTCCAAGCTATCCTTATTTTTCATCGCCAAGTACATATTACGAACAATCAAGTACAGTTGAACCACAAATGACAAGACCTGAGTGTATATGTCAACCACAGACATATGGAAGACAATATGTTCCATTTGGAGGAATGACAAAACAACAGAATGTAAACTGTATGGATCAGCTAAATAAAGATTTACAGAATTGTGTGGCTTCTTCAAGTTCTCCAATGGTTACGAATATAATGGGAGTAGAAACACCTGTTTCTCCAAAACCACAGCCTCCAGCAGAATTAGTTGCACAGTTTTCAACACAAGGTGCATGTGCCTGTTGAAGAAATAATTAAAGAAAAGTAATAATAAAGGTATTTAATGGTTATTTTTAATTTTATTCTTTATTCTTAAAGAAATAAATTATATTTTTATTATTTTTTAAAGAAATATTTCATATTTTTTCCGCTTTTTTAAAATAAAGATTAATTTTTCTATTAAAAAGAATATTCGAACAATTTCAAAACCATAATCAGAAGAATGTAATGAAAGGTATGTAAAATCTTTCTCATATTCTGGTGAAAAACAAAATTTTTAATATTTTGGTATTAATTGATCGAATATTCTGTTTTAAAAACTATAAGAAATTTTTTAACATAAATTTTAATATAATTTTTATTCATAAATATTTTCCAACAAATTGTTCTCTATCTTATTCTGTAACATTTAAGTTTTTGAAACATTTGATTTTTTATCGCTGAATATTACGATGTTTGCAATAACTTACTTTTATTACTTACATCATAGTATTAGAATTCAATTGTTATATATAACCTCTCCAATTTTTAAAAAAAATCCTTAACTTCAATCATACCATTATACCAATAGAATTATTATCATTGTAGAATGTTTTTATATACGAACCCAAACAATATTCTTATTCAATAATAAAACATATAAAAGCACGTATTATATATGTATTACGTTTTAACAACTATTAAAAACATATCAATTATAAATTCTATTATACAATTCAAATTAATACATACATTTATTCTCTATTAAAATTACTATATATTATATTTTAATATTAAGCATCTTAACAGTTATTCTTCTATAAAAATTGAATTACAATACCACAAATAAATAAAGTAACAGAATTTATTAAATATTTTAATAACTGTATATTTGAATATATGTAACATTTTTTCGCTCACTTCTTAATAACAGTTTAAATACAATTGTTCATCTATACTCTTGATCATATTATGATTTTCTATATAAATAATAACTTCAAATAGAATATTATAAAATCGAATATCATAAAATATTCTGTCATTCCCATAGAATACAATAATATTGATAAATAATGATTGAAGTATTTTACATTCTTCATATTTCAAACAATAAAATATTTAATATTAAAGAGATATTATATAAAATGTATTATATTTTATTAAACATTCTAAAAAATATTATATTTACCTGTATCAATCATATGTTTTATATTCAATATTAATAGATTTTATAATTATCATTTAATTTTGTAACTTTAAATGTCTTATATGTTGTTTTGTTTCTAAACCATAAAATCATAAAATATAATAAAAATAGAATAAAAATATTTTATAATTTTTAATATTTTCTGATTTATAAAAGTTATAACATTTCTTCTATAGATTTTATTTATCACAAATATGGTTTTGATTTATATATTTTTTATTGTTTGAGTTAGAATGATGTCTATTGTTTCTAACGTTGCAGTGTTTTAAAATATATTGGCTAATTCTAATACGTTTTAAATCATTAAAGAATAAAAAGAAAAAAAGTATAGGAAACCAATGTCAAGAATAAGAAATATATTTAATGTAATAGGATATGCATGTTCGTTATTAAATGTTGTAAATGCTGCAACTGCTGCTTATAGTTATTCTTCAAATAGCATGGCTGGAGGAAATGTAGGGAATTCCGGATATTATGGTGGAAGAGCTATGCCGTCTGCAGGAACCGAAGATATGAAATCAAAATCAAATAATTTAGCTGCATTGACTCAAGGACAGATTGCTACAAATGCTTTATCAAGAGCAGTCGCAAATACATTGGATTATAATGCGCTTAAAAATATGAATATTGATATGAGTCAGAATCCAATGTGCGCGGGATTAACTATAGAAGGAAAAGCAGCAGAATTAAAACAGGAACAGGTAAAGCAATGTTTTTTACAAAAACAAGAAAAGAAAAAAACAGCACAAGCAATAGCAAACAAGATTATCGAAACTCCTAAGCAAAATAAAGAATGTATTGTTAAATATGATGCTAAGGCCGGTGCTTGTAACGCTGAAAAAGTAATGGGTAATATTATAGGAGAGCCATACTACAGACTAAAAGTTCATGGTGGTAATGTTGTTGTTTTAAATATAAAAGGAAGAGATGTTCTTATGGCAGTCGTCGAAACAATAAGTTATAGGGTGAAGCCCAAGGAAAAGGAAGCACAATCTTGTTTCAAAGATAACGCAGGTGCTGAATATACATTTAATGTTCTTGGAAATCTATTGGAAAAAAGAGGAGAATTACCTAAGCCTGTTCAAAAAGAAGATGATGATTGTACCGAATGTATTCAGAAATTGGCTAAAAAAGCTATCGCTATTGAAGGTAAATTAACTGCTTGTGGAGGATGCGATAATTCTTCGACTCTTGTTGGAATGACCAAAGGAAACTTTAAAACAGATAATAAATCAAAGAAAAATGATGATGATAGTTCCGACAATGAAAAGAAAATAGTAAAATAAGATATTATTTAATTAAAACAAATCTAGTTATCAATTCATATTTTTCAATTTCCTTATATATATTAATTACTATATAAGGGAAATCAGTTATAAAATGCCTTTATTTTTTTACATTTAAAAATAATTAAAAATAATATTTCGGGAATCTTAATAAATTTTATTTCTAAAAAAAAATATTTTAATCCTTTATAATTTATTAATTTTTTTGAATTCATATAAAAGTGAAAGGGTCATACGGTAACTCTTCATAAACATTATATCGTTCAGAAAATATATCTTCTGTCCTAACACTTTCTGACCCATAAATACTTTTTCTTCCACATTCCTTTAATATCTCAACATCCTCTACTAATTTTATTTTACTAGTAGCTCTAAATTTAAAGAATGTTCTTTCATCATTTGTTTCACAATGAACATCTGTTGACTTATCTACAGCTATTAGAAAAAAAGGAAATCTAAATTTCTCATGTTCCTCTATGTGCATATTTCTATTTTTTTCTATCAAACATTCAATACCCTGTTTTATACATTTCAAATCTTCCAACACTTTTTTTTTCTCTTTTATTTCATCCTTAAGATTTTGTAATCTATACTCCTTCCCATCTTTTACCACCATATTCAACGCTCTCATTACACTCAAAACATCATATATCCTTCTTCTTAAGGTATTACTATTTTTGTTATTTACCTTACTACACAAAAATTTATATGTACAAGAACCATGCTCACGCAATAAATTATACACAGAAGAACTTATCTTCTTCAGACCATCTCTTCTATTGTCTGATAATAGATTCTCGGATAAATCCATAAGGGGATGTATAAAAAAGGTAAACAAAAAAATGAATATGAGATGAAAAAGAATGGATAATTTTTTAAGTGAAAATATTTTAGATGCAAATATATTACAATCAATTGTTGTTGATTTGAAATAGAAAAAATATAAAAATATAAAAATAAAATAAATGAAGGTAAATGAAGGTAAATTAAAATAAAAAATAATAGTGCATGCAATAACATTAAAAAATTAAGAAGAAATAATATTTCATATAAAAAATATTTTAAAAAAAAAAGAATGTCAAACACCCAAAGCATGATTTTAAGTCAAACATAAAAGAATAATTATAAATTAAAAATATGATATATTTTATAGAATGATTTATGGCATATTTTATTTTTAGAATAATTAAAAAAACATAGAAGATAATTTAAATTTAATTATAAAAGAGCATAATGTTTTTCTTTAAGTAATATTTTATAGAATAATTAATAAACATAAAAAATAATAAAGTATTTTTTGGTATAATAAAATAAGATATAGTATTATTATGAATACAATTATTTTATAATTTTCCAATTTCTCCTACTCAAAAATAAAAATATTTTATAATAATAAAAAATATTTAATACAAATTTTATAGTAAAAAGAATTTTTGAATTAGATTTTAATTATTATTTCATATAAAATATTTATTTTATTCGTATTTTATCATTGGATTATATTTCTCTGCTTTCTCACATTCATTTATTTCAATATTTATTTTATATTTTTCTTCAAAATATTTCTTAAGTTCATTTAATAAATACAATTCATCGTATTCTTTATCATTCTTTGTCATTATGTATGACATTCCCATATTATCTTTTATTTTATATTTTTTAAATATATTTTTATATTCAGATATATTTTCTTTTACATTTATATTTTTATTTAATAAATTATCACATTCTTTTTTCCATTCTGGTTTATCTTTACCTACGCCTATTATTATTTTATTCTTTTTTAATTTCATTATTTTTTTATGAATATTTTTAAATTGCTTTTTTATAATATCTACACCAGAAAAGATATTATTATTTTTATTATCATAAATACATGATATCCAGGAAGGTGATTCATCATAATATTTTTTAAGTAGAGTTTTACTAATACTGTTTAAAATAGGATATGTGAGATTCAATGTTATTTTTATAAATTCTTTGAAAATAATATTGTTTTCTTTTCCTCCCATGGCTAAATAATCATCTTTCAGGTTTATCATTTCATAAAATCCATATTTTATAGCATCTCTGTAAAGCATTTTTTCAAAAGCATTCTCTGTTTCTTTTATGTTAAAATTAATTCCTTCAGAAAAATATTTTTCTGCGAAAGAAAAATCATGCGAATATTCCTTCAGGGAAAAATAATTTTCTATAAATTCTATAAAATTATAAATTTTTAAAATGGATGTTTCTGCAACATTCTCATCAAAATTGGCATCTTCATTATGATCTCCACATGTAGCCAATGTCATACGTGTAGCAGCTACACCATATTTATCTAGAACTTGATCTACAGTCATGAAATTACCAGTACTTTTAGACATCTTCTCATTGTTAAGAAGTAAATGACCGTTAGTAAATATTCTAAGAGGATATTTTGAAGAATCAAAAAGTGCTACATGGTTGAAGAGGAAGAAGAGTAGATGATTTTTCAATAAATCCTTCCCACTAACACGTAAATCTACCGGATAGAAATATTCAAATGCTTTTCTACATTCAATAAGTATCATTTTATGTTTATCATCTATTTTATCCATTACAATCTCATTTCCTTCAAAAATATATTTCCATACATCCTCAGATAAAAATTTTTTTTTGAATATTTCATCCTTTCCTTCTAAATCCTTGAATAAAAGATTTTTAAACGTATAAAAAGCCATGTATATTGTAGAATCACTTAATGAGTCTATTATATATTTTTCATCAAATGGTATTTTTGTTCCTAATCCAAAGCTTCTACTAAATCCCCATTTATCTATCCATTCTACACCATCTAATAAAATATCTTTTGTCTCTTTTGTAAGTATCATAGAATTAATATGCTCTAATACTTTATCTTTCCATTCTCTTGAATTATAATTTATAAACCACTGATCTGTTAATGCTACACAACATATACCACCACTTCTACTTATTACTTCACTTTCAGGTTCATAATATTGTATAAAATCCTCATTGATGGTAGTTCCTTCTATATTCGTTTCTAACATTTTTTTTATCTTATTCATGTAATTTTCAGTTATACTGATATCCTTTATTTCTTCTTCTAATGTACTTTCTTCTCTCTTGGAAGTTTTAAGAATTATATCATCTTTGATATCTTTTATATATAATTCTACACCTTTAAAATCTATTTTTACAATATCTTCTACGTGTATATCCTCCAATACATCAATTTCTAACTGATATTTAATATTATTATAAACTTTCTCTTCTACAATAAAAATTTGTTTATGCATAGAAATTCTTTTAAAAATAGAATCTTTTCTTAAAATAACAGAAATCCCTATTTTTTTATTTTTAACTTCTTTGATCATTTCATCTGGAATCCTAACACATAAATTCTCATTATTATTTTTTATTATCAACAATTTAATTTTTGCTGGTAAAACACCTTCACCTTTCATTCTATCATGATCCAAACAAGGTTGATTATCCACTGGACAAAATATTGTATTTCTTTTACCGAAAGACAAATACCCCAACCTCTTCAATTTATTGAATTGATATTTTATGAATGAATCATAATATGGATTTATATCCGTTGTAATAAAAGATCTCCTCCAATCCACATTTATATGAAAATTTTTTAAAGAATTTATATTTAATCCTGGAAATGTTTTAAGCCAGTGTATAGGATCAGTGAATGGTTTAGGATCATCAAAACCTAAAGATTTTAAAATTTTTGTAGTAGGTCCATTTTCTCCTCTTTTTATTTCATTTTCCAATTTTTGTGCAGATGCAGAAATAGGCATACCCGTACAATGAAATGAAAAAGGAAATAAAACATTAAATCCACGCTGTGCTTTATACCTGGACATAAATTCTGATTTTGAAATAGAATATAAATGGCCTAAATGCAATCTACCATTCATATAAGGATATGGAAATGTTATAAAATATTTTTTACGTGCATAATCTACCCCAGTGGTATTTTCATCTTTAAATTCTAATTCTGTTATAAAATTAAGCTTTGTTGAATTTTTTGTGTTCATGGGTAAACGTAAGCTGAAAAAAATATTTTTTTAAAATAAAATTAATTTTTTTTCAGATAATATTATAATTATTATAAATTTATTCCTGTGCGGTTTATCTCTGAAACTGTTGTTTTTTAAAACATGAATAACTCGCATTAAATGGTATCATTACAAATATTTATTAATTCCATCTTATATTATGTCCAGAAAATTAAAATTTTGAGTATGATGTACATCACTCCCCTCTATCGATTTCTTAAAGATGTCTAACTTCTTTCTTGACATAGTATTAACCAACTCAAAAATTAATATAGAATTGCAATTATTTTAATTTAGTAGTTATTCTTTGTATAAAACGCAATCAAGCTATGTTATTGAATCCTTACTCATCCAATATCTTTTTTCCTTTCTTTTTGATTTTTTTATTTTTGTAAAATACATAAGAATACCCCCGTAGAAAGCTATCAAAACTATGGTAAGATGTCTTGATAGAATAAAAGAAATAAGAAAAATAGTCGCTAATCAAATATCATCTAATATGTAATATTTAATTAGTCATTGTATGAATATTTACTAGATGAACGAATAATTAAACAAAATAAGCCTTAAAGTAAAAACAATTCTATTTCTTTATCTTCTGTGGATATAATAAATCTGTTTACAAAAATTTTAAAACTCTTTTATGGTAAGTGGTTCGAATATAATTGGAATTTAGTTACCATACCGTGATCATTAGATTAAGCATATTCTCCTTCTGGTTGAAAGAAGTTGTTTAAAGATAAAATAATTTTAAAACAAAATAAACATTAACTTAGTTTAATTCATATTTTATCCTTCACCACATGTTTCAATAATTTCTTTATCTCTTTTTTATCTCTTCCATCACAATCAGTCAAATTACACTTACAATTCTTCATTCGATGATAACTATCTAACTGGGTAAATATTTCTACGTTTAAATCCGAACTACTTTTTTCTAAATCTTTGCATATAGAACAGAATTCATCACAATTATTTGTTTTTTCACATACTCTTAACATAGAACCATAAATCGTTGGTTTTAATTCTTTTTGCTTTTTAAAATTCTTAGCTCCTTTCTTGCATGTTTTCCACCAAGTGTATATTCTATTAGCATATTCAAAACAACACACATTAAGTTTATCATCAGAAGAATGGCAGAGCATGGACATTCCATTAAGTACGGTGCTTATAAATTCATCTCCACTTTCTTTTATGTATAAATTAACATTCTGCATAAATTGTTCCAAAATCTTCATTTTTTCTTCTTCTGTAAAATCTGATAAATGGCTGAATATTTCTTTAGCCGTCGTACAGCAAAGACCTCTAACATTTTTTTCAGTAGCTAATTTTATTATTAAATTAAGTCTATCAATCCAAATATTACAATGTGTAACTTTTATTGCAACACAGCAGAGAATACATGTTTTGGCAATTACTGAATCATATTTCTGTTCTAATGAATTAAATATAAGCCATCCATCATCAAATTTTCTATACGTAATACATACACCTATCATTGATGCATTAACACTCTCTGGTCCTTTCTCTTTGTTGAAAAACCACATTTTCATACAATCAAGATATTTATTTTCTACAGATTTTATTTCTAACCATTCTTCTTGATCTTTCCATCCATTTTCATATCCTACATCCTCATTCATCTTTTCTATAATTTCAATAACACTATTTTTACAAATTCCATTTATTTTCATATTCTCATTTTGTTCAATAGGTTTAAGTTCTTTCATTATACTTTCTTCCATATAAAATCCATCAGTTTTTATTCTCTTTGCATTTTTCAATTCATTTTTTATTGCAGTAATACTTTTTTCACTATCAGGATGCATTGAAAAGATTAAAAATAATCTATATCCCACAAGACTCTTTTTTCCACCGTTAAAAGTTTTATAAAATCTCATAAACTCCGATCTCCTAAAAAGAATATACAAAATAAAAGCTACTTCATTTTCATTAACCGTCATTTTCTCTTTAAAAGACATTTTTTTAAAAACTTTATAACACAAAGAATCTATTTCCTGCTCACAATTAATATGCACAGAACTATCAACTGCATACATTTTACTTTTTTCTATAATTTTATTTTTCATTTTCTCTGATTTCTTCCCCTCATACAATAATTTTTCTACATTAGAAATTTCATCATCTTTTGAAACAGCTTCAAAAATAAAATTTTCTATAAAAAAAAGATAATAAAATATATTTTTCTCATATAAAATATTTTCCATATGTTTTTCCACACAAAATATAGCAGATAAATAAAATTCTGATAAATCATAAATATTCTCAATATCGTATTTCCTATTATTGCAATATAAACAGCCAGTATTCTTCTTTTTCTGGTTATTCATAAATTCTTTTATCTTTTCTACCATATTCAATGTATCATCAGTTATAATATATTCTTCATTGTTCTCAACAATTGTTTTCAATGTCATAATGTTTATGGGGTTATTTTTTTTAAAAAAGTAAATATGATACAAAAAAATGATGCGAACAAATAAACAATTTAAAACAAAATCATATAATTTTAATGAGATTAGAATATAGTATAAAATTATAATATTAATATATTTTCATATCTTCTTTTCTAATGATATGTAAAGCATACAAATATCTTTATCAAAGATTTTATAATGGAAGTTATACAATTTTAAAATTAAATCACGTTACCTATCAAAAAATAATATTCTTAATATCCAAATACGTAATATTAATAATAATAAAAACTATTGGTTTAGATGTTAATAAATATAATTTAAAAGAAATTCCCGGTTAAATTCTAAGATTTTTAAGGGAGAAAAAAATATTATAAAAATTTTTAATCCACTTTTTTAATATTTCTTTAGTTATATCAAACAGTATACACAATAAAAAGGAGATAAAATAGGATGAAAGATTATTGATACAAGAGTATGTCAATAACCGACTTTTTCCTTTAAAATTGTTTATATCATTATTTTTAAAAGAAAACAATTTAACACCAGGAGTAAATATTATGAATTCAAAATTTTAAAGATATGCTTGTTCTAAATAAATGGTAATATTAGATCATTAAAGATCCTTATTATCATTACTCCTTTATCTTTATTATTACCTCCATCAACAATAAAAATAAAGGAGTAATACGTTAATGAAAAATAATCTATAATTTGATATTAGAAGAAATAATCTATAATCTGATAGTAGAAAAAATAATATATCTCAGTTATAAACAAGTTATATATAAAAATAATACTTTTACTCATATAAAAAATAATTATTATTATATCAAAGTATTATTTATTTACAGTTAACTATATTTTACCTACACCCATTTAAAATACAAAAATAAACATTATTTTAAAATTATTTATTTTTTTATAAATCTTCACCCATTCTATGGAAGATTGTTATTTCTTCTTGTATTCAAAATGCAATAAATCAGACTGCAAATTCAGACATTCCAATTCTGCAAAAGAAAATACTGTATTATGCAAGACATGGGATAAAAAGAAAATATGCCGAGTAGATTGTCTTTTCAGACATAGTAAATACCATCTGGTAAAAAATAGAAAAGGAGAAATGTGTTATTGGGAAACACAATCTCAAGGGTGTACAAAAGAGCATTGTGAATTCAAACACGTAGATGAAAAGAGAGATGAATGGAAAACAGGAAAGATAAAAACTTTGGAAGAAATTAAAAAGAAAAAAATAGAAAAAATAAAAGATGGTAAAGATGAAGAAGATATAAGTGAGGATTTGGCAGATAAGGATTTGGATGAAATAGAAAAAATGTTGGAAGAGCAAGGTGTGAAGTTAGAATAAAAAATATTTTATGTTATAAATGGAAGAGTGTGTTTTCAATGAATCAGTAAAAAAAGAAATAGAATGTAAATTTTGTAAATTAAAATTATTATTATTTTTTTAAAAAACAAATAATATTCATAGATAAGATATTTATTTTACATTTACATTTAATATTTTATAATTATAATTTTATTGAATATTTAATTATTGTTTTCTAAATATAAAATATTTTATAATTATAATCTTATCATTTCTAAATAAAATATTCAATAAAATTATTAAATAAATGATATCAATAAACATGATTTTTATGGAAATTTATTTAGGTTAGATACTTTAAAAGAAAAATACTATTTATAATTTGTAAAAATTTATCAATTATCTTATAAGAAGATATTTTAAGAGAAAATACAAAATTATTATATCAGTATTCGTAAAGAATTTATTTTAAAGGAGTTAACCTTTACAAATAAAATATATACAACTAATATTATTAAATAACAATAAAACAGATTAAATAACAATACTGAATAAATTATAAATTAATTAATACCAGTTTTTCTATAATCAAAGAAAGAACGAATCAAATTAAATATGAAAAATAGACGATAGAATTTTAAGTATAAAGATTGATGAAACATTTGTAAACAAGAAAATTTAATAAATGAGAATATTATCATCCTTATAAATTATTCTGGGTATGTGTAGAGAAACGAATAATGTATATTTCAAAATAATAAAATAAAGAAATACTGAAGAATACCATAAAAAATAAAATATAATAATTACTGACTGATTACCATCTTATATAAATATTAAAAATATTAAATATTTTATTATTTGTGATAGAGGGAAATTTTATAAATCTAATAAACAATGAAATACATATATAAAAAATATAAATAATATGGATACGGTTAAAAAAATATTTAAAAGAATAATAACAAATCATAATTTAAAGGTATAATAACAAATTATAATATAAGAATATAGTAGTGAATCATAACAATAATTGCAATTAAAATATTTTAATATTTTAATTTTTTTAATGATGTTTGAAAATATAATTCTTAAAAATAACTTTTATCAAATTTTATCTTGTTACTCGTATAATGGTCATCATACAATATCTAGAATTATATGTTTGATTCTAGAATACGAAAATTAGGTAAGATGATAATAAGATAATATTATATATTTGTAATAATTTTATTTTTTAAATTTGAATAATACTCCTTTATCTATTCTATGAATCTATTCTATGAAATATTTTTATATTGTTTATTGAATTAGTTAGTATAATATCATGAAAAGCAAAATATGAATCCTGTATATTTAGAAACAAGGGTTTTTATTTAAAATGCATAAAACTTAGGTGAATATACATAAAATAAAATTATAACATATTATAATAACATATTATAATAGAAATCATAATAATCTTGAATATACTTTTATTTGAAAATATTGTTATATATTATAATAACATATTATAATATATGTTATAATTTTATTCTATCCAATCAGCTAACTTCAAATATTTTGACAGTATTCAAAAACAATAAAATTAAATATTTATATTGATTTTTTAAAGAATATATTATTTTACATCATTCTTTTGATAAAAGAAACTTTAATTATGTATATTGGATTGAAAATAATTATTTTATTTGAATTCTAAATATAGAAATTAGTAAATTATATGTAAAATATTTTATTTAATGGTTAAAATCTTATTTTTAAAGAAAAATAAACATTTTTTAATTTTAATATTTTTTTTTGGTTTTCATCTTTTTTTCTTGATCATTATTATTTTTTCTCTAACCCATGGGTGAATCACAAAAATGGGAAAACGACTGTGAAGAAAATGTTGAAAAAGGTTATAAGTCTGGTAAGGAAGAGAAGATAGCTGATGATGATGTTGAAGTATCTACTGAATCAAAAGAAAAGACTGGTACATCATCTGAGATTTCTTCAGAAGTAGAAGATACTTCAACAACAGATATGGAGAATTTGGAAGATGTTAATGGGTCTGAGGAAGATACCGATGGAGAAGATTTTTCTGATAATGATGTAAATGCATCTGAAACTATGAGTCATGAAGATGGGCGTGAAGATGTTACGGAAAGTGCAGATTCAAAACAAGATAACAGTTGTTCACTTTATAGTACGGATGTTATCCAAATAGCAGATGAAATCAGAAAAGCAGATTCTGATTCAAATGATTCAATCCAAAAAACAAAATATGAGCTACTTGTATTATACCTTATAAATTTGTCTTTATACAAAAAAATTGTCAAGTCGCCCGAAGAACATCCAGCACATGAAATTTTATTAAGAATTTCAGAAATGCTAAATCAAACAATTAAACTTGAAAAAGAACTTGACAATGATAAAGCTCAGGAGACACGAGAAATTAGAAATTTAACCACTAATATGAAAAAAAATAGAGGAGAAGATCTCCTATATGTCAAATCGGGTAAAACACCGAGAGAAAAACATAAAAGAAAAGCACGTGAGTTGGAAAATAAAAAACAAGCTAAAGCTAGTGGTAGTATTGAAATGATGGTAACGAAGTCAAGTAAGTTTAAGTAAACTTTATTTAATGGATTTTTATTTATTTACGTTTATATAATTATCATTTCATTTTTTTTAAAATTATTTAAAATTATTTAATTATTTACATTTTTTTAAAAATTAGAAATTTCTTTAATTATCACTTAATTTTTTTAAAATTAGAATTTAACACCCAATGAAACTTACATACGAAGAAAAAGATATTTACATTATAAAATCAAAAAATTTACCAAAATACATTATCGGTGAAGATGATGCATATATGATAACATCTGACAATGAAAATACAAAAGGTTATAAAATAAAAAGTAGTTCATTTTCCAATACGATTTTAATAAAAGATAAAAATAAAATCTACAAAGTAAAAAAATTATATGAATTAGAAGATATTAACATAGATTTATCACAATTTTTATTTAATTTAGAACAAAGTACACTTGATAAAATACATTATTATACTTTTGATGAAATAGAATGTAAATATGGTTTAAGTCATCATCAAATATATGAATTATCAAAAAAATATAGATTTGTGATTAAAGAGAATATGTTTTTTATATTAAAATATAATGTAATATTGGAAATATTAACATATTATGATTCTATTTTGAAGTTAGGAGATAATATTGATGAGGAAATGGATATTTATCCTGAATTCGTTAAACAATGGGTAAAAAAATATTATAATGAAAAAGAATTGGTGGTATATGAGCAGATAGTAAATTTTCTTCAAAATAAATATGGTGAGTATAATAATTTATTGGAATATGATTTTATTCTTGATTATATAAAAAATAAAATACAAAGAGATAAATGTAAACAATAAATAATTTTTTAGTAATCTAAATGTTTTTATTTCAATTTACTATAATCTAAGATTGGTAGTTTTTTAATTTTATATTTGGTTTGAAATAATTGTATATTCTAAATGTATTGATTGTTTTTTTTAAATGAAACTTTTATTTATCTAAGATTCTTGGTCGTGTGGGGTTTATCGTAATCTGTAATCTTGATTCTTAAAATACATTAAAATTTTTATTAATTGGTTTCGCTACAGATATGTGGTTATTTTATCTTATACTTCAGAGTGTTGAGATTTTTACATATTATTTAATTACCATTATTTCAGCTTCTTAAAGATTTCTAACCTCTTTCTTAGCATGTAATCTAGATTTATAAATCAATATATGGATTGCAATTACACCAATTAAATACTACTTTGATCTAATATCTATATATATTATATAATTAATGCTATCAAACCCTAACTTACTCAACAACCTTTCTCTTCTACTTTTTTTATTTTTTAAAAGAATTTTTCTATGTAAGGGATTCGAACTCGCTAGACCTAGGGTTACATCCACAACCCACGACCACTAGACCAAATGAGTTAGCAATAAAAAAATAAATTAAAAATAATAACAACCTGTAAATGTTATTTATAGAGATATTTTAATTAACAAATTATAACATAATATTTATTTAATCACATTAATACATTTATATAATTATTTACATGAAAGTTATAATTTTTTATTTACACTTTCTTCTGTTGTATTGATAAAATAATATTTTTTTTCAATTTCTTATTATAAAAGAAATAACAGTAAAACCAATATGAATTTATGAATGGACCAATTTTATTCTTAAGCGAATAAATTGTTGAATTGTCAATATTTACAATTTTATCCAATGTACTTACCGTATCAATGTAAACCTTCTGATATTTGTTCGGAATTGTAATAAAAAAATTAAAAAGAATAGTTCTTACTTCACTGAAGTTAATAATTTTAAAATCTTCTTCGTTAAATTCAAATATAAATTCAGGATAACAAAGCGATAGAGAGTTTTGAATGTCTAAAATTGTAGTGCCCGTTTTGGTATTCTTTTTTTGTTTTTTCGTATATTTAAGAGTGTGTAATTCAATGTTTAAACTAAGATTTTCATCGTCTTCTTCTATTTCTTTATATAATGTGGATAGGTGGTCTATCGCTTCTTCTTGTAGATATCGCATAAAGGGCAATATAAATATTTTTAGTTTACTTTATGCATTTGGAGGGAAAATATAGAAGGAGGAAAATAATTATTTATAATTGTTTTTATAATTATTAATAATCGGTGGATAATGGGAATATAGGATTTATAATATTAGAATAGACATATTTTAAAATATAATGACTCATACTCTGAATAATTAGGTAAGATATTGTATATTATCCCAACTAAGATATTTTCAATTGGTATCTATCAGTTAACCTTAAAAATTAATGATCTAAAAAGATGAACTTTTTTCTGTATATAAGTAGACACTTGAAATTATGTATATTTCTCATAAATATTTATAATCATAAATTAATATTAGATTCAATGATATCATAAAATATGTCTAACAGTGAAGTGTTTATTTTGTAATCTTAATATTTTAAATAAGTAAGAAGAATATAAAAATATTACAAACGAACATAAAAATTATTAAGATAAAAAAATAAAATACATTATTATTGTTGTTACATTCTAAAAATCATTTTATTAAAAAATTTATTTAATCTCTTGATTTTACTTAGCAACAATTCTGTATTTTAATAGAAAAATATTTTCATATTAATTCTACATTTTTTTTATTTTCATCAAAGGAGAAGAAAACCTTCTATTACCTATTATTAAGGTATTTAAATTTTATTAAACATTTTGAATCGTATTACTGTTAAATTTATCAGAAATTTTATTTATCATCAAATAATCAAATACCCATGGAAACACCAGAAAAACATTTAATATCCTTACAAAAAGAAATAGACGAAGAATATGATATTTACGTGAAAGAAGAATTTAATTTAAGATTACAACATCATAAAACCATCATACCAATATTACAACGTAGAGATAATATTATTGCAAAAATAGAAAATTTTTGGCCTATGGCAATAATACATTATGATTTAATGATGGATATGCTACCTTTGATATGTGATAAAATAGAAGTAGATTTTATATCCAAATTAAAAGTATGGTACGAAGAAAATAAAATTTGTGTTAAAATTGTTATTGCACCTAATAAATTTTTAAAATCAAAAGAAATTATAAAAAAGATGAATGTATTTGATAAAACGGTAGAAGAAACAAAGCTTGAATACAAACAGAATATAAATTCTAAATTATTGGAATTCTTTGAAAATGGGAAATTCGATAAAGAAATGTTTGATATTTTTTATGAATTGTATGTCAATGGTATATTTTATTATTGTTTGCAATATGATTAACAATAAATAATTGTAAATAATATATTATTTATATTTTAGATTAATGTTATATTTATATTTCATATTTCATATAACTTATCAGATTGTTATTTTATTATTTTTAACGTTATATAACAAATATTATCTTTATTTCTCTATATTAATATTTTAATTTATAGAAATTTTTTTCTATATGAATATTTTAGTTTATAAAAGTTTTCTGGTCTACCATGGCTATGACCTTTGGTTTGTAAGACACATTTAAATTTGTATTAATTGGGTTTGCTACATATATACATTAATCTCATCTTACTTTATACACCAGAGCGTTATAAGTTTTGCGTATTGTTTAATTATCATTCTTAGCGTGGTAATCTATATTCATAAATCAATACAAGGATTGCAATTACATCAGTTAAATACTATTTTAATCTAATAATAGTGCCGTTGTTCAAGATGCATAATTAAGAAAAAATAAATAAATAAAATATAAACAAATTGATTAATATTAAAAATGTTAAATAAATTATAAAAATTATTTTAAATATCTATAAATATTTTAAGTATTAGTGAATAAAATGAGTTTTCAATTTCTTTCAACATATAACAGAAATATCTTGTATATTATATCATAGTAATAGAATGTGGTAATAAATAAAAATACAATAAAAAAATAAAGTTAAAATATAAAATTTTCAAAAAGTGCTTAATTAAGTTTATTTCACCTCTTCAATCAATCCTTTGGTAGCAATATAAACTCCATCCTGGAATATCCTTCTGTCAAGATTTTTTGGAAGACAGTTGTTCTGTATCAAACCTGCTGTCTGGGATACGTCTTCTTTTGAAATTCCTTCTAAGATCAAATGATCTTTGGTAACTCCTTGTTTAATGATTGTATCTCCTATCATCTTAAATTCTCTAGCCCATTTTTGTCCAAGGAAGTTTTTAACAATCAATAATTTTCCATTTTCCTTTATTTCAAAGGTAATAGGGAAATGTTTGTATGCTGCTTTTAATTCATAGAAGTATCCTGACATAGAACCATCTATCATGTTTTTAATAAGTTTGGAGCATGTTATAAGTTTGCTTCTTTCTTGTTTTCTGCAATTCCATAATCTGCATCTAACATTTTCTTCATGTATATCGATAAAAACAAATATATGAGAAAAATCTTTAGATACTGTTCCTTTGGGTCCAGTAACTGTAACTTTTTTGTTTACTACTTCAACTTTGCATCCTTCTGGTATTTGAACTTTTTCTTCTACGTATACGTACACCATTAGGGGATAATTTTTTTCAAAAAAATATTTTAGAAAAAAAAATTTATTTTTCAAATTCTAAGAGATCATCCTCTTCATATATAATTTTAACAATAAGAGAACAACTAGGACATGTTGCAATCTCCTCACCGTCTTTTAGTTCTTCTAAACTAACTTCAAATCTATCACCACAAGGACATGGGAAATAGAAGTATCCATCTTCATATTCAAAGCTTTGAATATCAACTTCATCATAAAAATTTTTGTAAGAACTAAATTGGAACTCCAAATCTCCATAATTGAAATTTTCATTTGTTTCGATTTTATAATTACCACTCATTGTTTTTGGGGCTTACAATTTACGTAAAAAATAACATATTTTTAAATAAAGAAAAATAATTTAAATATTTTTTAATAAAAATGTGAATTTCTATTTCTTTCTACCTCTATCCGATCTCGCTCTTCTTTTATTTCTATTTCTAACAACACTCTCCGGTCTTCTTCTTCCGTGTATTTTATAATAAAGACCACATGCATTACAAACTACATCATTACCTATTCTTCTCCATACGCATGTTTCTGTGGTTCCACATAATTTGCAATATGGAGAATTTTCTCTTGGAATTCTCCGATATCTTTCTCTTATTGTTCTTGCTTGTGTATAACTTAATTGTGCCCAAGCAATGTTATAACGATTTTGTTGTTCGTTGGATTCGTTAGGGTCTTTACTATTTCTTTCTCTTTCGTTACTATTATCACCATTTCTTTCTACTATATTTTCTTTCGCATGTGCGTATTTACAATTTTCACGTGATTTACTATTCGAATATACAACCACATTATTATTTATCTCGTGTATTGGTATATTACTTTCTATTTTATCATTATGTTTAATATCATCGCAAAGTTCAATATTCAAATTTTGATTTGATGTATTATCTTTATAATTATTTATGATATTACAATTCACATTTATATTATTATCTGAACATTTACATGGTATGAATGGTATAGTTTCATCTGAACTATGATCTTGTGAAAACGAAAATATTTTATTTGAGTTACGATTTTGTTTTAAATAAAATTTACTACATTTTTTACAACATTTCGAATTCATACCCAAATATACAAATGTATTATATATAATCAAACCAACTGTGATATATTATTACTATAAAAAGAAATATTTTACCGGCAAATAATTATACAAACTATTGTGATGGTAAGAAAATATTTTAGAAATATCTTAGAAATAAAGTATTCTATGGATTTTTATTTATAAGGTTAAAATAACCTTTCTGAAAATTGATTGAGTTATAATTTAAATTTATTATAATCTTACTGTTGTAATATTTTAAAGCGATAAAATAAATGTTAATAAATTTCTATGGATTATAATAAATCTAAATTTAAAAATATTGTGTAATTTTTTCTTTATAAAAAAATTTTAAATTTATTTACGTTTATAAATATTCGATTATTAGTTATAAAATTTTTATTGAAAAAAGTTTTAATTATTGTGAATATTTATTTTTTTAAAAAATATTATTAATTTCATTATTAATACTTTTGTATACACTTATTTCATTCTACAAATCATATTTTCGTGTGTTAATAATTTAATTCTAATTATATTCTTTATCATACAAATCTTATTACAAGTTTAATATTTATATTTAATAATATTTACAATGTAATTTTAAAACAATTATGATTATATCTTTATTAATATAATATTTCCCTTTAATAATAATTATAATTAAAATATTTAAACAACAATGATATATTTCATAATATGTATATTGTTGGACTGTTTTTCTTAGATTTTATTGTGTTTTTATTTATAAACCTATATTTTAATAAATACCAATATTAAAAAAGATCATCAAAGAAATGAGATTTAAACTAAATGATAGAATAAGGACATAAAATAATAATGATATTAAAGTTATTTTGAAAATTAATTTATATGAATTAATATTCTATTACGAGTAAATTTAAATATTGATTTTTAAAGCAATCAAACATTTTTCTTAGGGCCTGTGATAATAAAAGTGAATATTTTAATTTATACAAAGATTTATAACTGTCTTATAAGTTTGAAATGACTCAATTATTTTTTTTCCAAAAAAGTCTTATGTATGTCATATACGCAACAATAGATATTTTAATATACATGACAATAATATATCCATTGAATCAAATTCATAAAATATGGTTTTTGTAAATTTTTTTATTTTTATCTGTCAAATTATTTTTTAATATTATTGGAAATAGAAAAAATAATGAAAAATTTTGTTTATTTATTAAAGTATATAAAAATATTAAATAATTGGATTATAAATATTATGTATTTTATTTAAATAATAAACAAAATTTTTCATTCTTTTTTTTTATTTTATAATTTTCTACAAAAAGGATATTGGTAAAAAAGTTTTTAATATAAAAATCAAACAATGGATTATGAAGACGATGAAAGTTATTATTAAGGTTATTTTGTTGATTAATATAATAAACTCTGCTAACGTTTTAGAAGAAATGTTATCTACTGAAAACCCTGTATTGCCCGGAAACGAGAAAAACTTTTTTAATCCCGAAATCTGGGAGGAGGAAAGCTATATCGAAACAAACATAACATGGAAGCGTATTAACAGTCTGTTTAATGCAATTGACAAAAATTGTAAAAAACAAAAGAATGATGGTGCAAACAGTAATTTCACGAAAATCTCAGATCCAAATACGGGAAGGTTAGCTCAAAAAATTGCTTCTATTACAGAATTAAAAGATGGAGATGATGACATTACAAAATACGAAGAAAATCCCATACCCAACAAACCATCCAGCCCGGATTTGGTTTCTTCTAGTGAACTTAATAGAGAAGAATTTGTATCTGATAAAAAAACGGATGACGCAAGATCACCTACTGATATTTGTTCAAAAAAACAATTAAATGACACTGTTTTCAAACTTGAAGAAAATAATAAAATTTGTCAAAGTATAAGTATAATCAACCCAGGTGAAGCATATTATGGATATAATAAACAGAGAATGACAAATTTTATTTCCGGAATAGTATCGATGATTAATAATTATTTATATTATTTTTCTTCGAGTTTTAAGTACTATTTAAAAAATAATGAAAATATTTTAAGAAAGGATTTTGAGGAAAATATTTCTGAAAAAAACAAATTACCTATTTCATCTGAAATCATTTCATTTAAATCTGTTTTGAGCGAAAAGCAAATTGAATTCTCAAATAATGAAATACGCGTTGGTCAAGAAACAAATGCAGAGTTAAATGAAGAGATTATTAATAAAGGAGAAAATGATGCAATATTAGAAAATAATATTTATCCACAAGAAATAATACCTTTAATTTTAAAAGAAAATGATTTTTTAAAACTAACGGATGTTTCGCTTATAGGAAAAAAAGATAAAAAAGAAGATTTAAAATCTGAAATGTTGGACTTAGAATTAGAACCAAGTAAAAACAAAACTAACTTCTCTGATCCCATTATAATAACAAGCGAAAAAGACAAAAAAGGTAGATTTTCGATTTTTAGTATAGTAATACAATTTTTGCCAAATAATCCTTTAAAAAACACAAGATGGTATAAAAGTTTTGTTGATAAAATTACAACAGCAAAAGACTTTTGTTTAAATAATTCTCAAAATTCAAAAGAAGTACAACAACCTGAAGAAATTCAACATTCTTTATTTAGTAGAATTTATTTGAATATTTATACCTATTTCAATAATATTAAATTAGTTGTATTATGGATTTTACCTAATAGATTAACAGGGAGATATTATTCCAATCCACCGAACGTTGAAAAGAAAATATTAGAAATTGAACATATTGGCGAAAAAAATTTGTTAAAATCAAAATTAGCCATTTTAAAAGATCTGATTTATCAGAGTCAACAAAGAATAAGCAATAAGATTTATAAATTTACAAATCCAAATTTATTGAATATACAAACCAGTGTTTATGGCAAAAAAGCAACAGATACAATCGGTTTAATTCCAATTAATGAATTAAAAGAAAATCCTAATAATGACGCAAATAATATACAGCGTAATAAACGTATCAATACTAAAAAACAAAAAAACTGTAATGATCCTAAATTAGTTGGCAATAAAGTATCACCTTCTATTTCAAATGTTTGTAAAGGTGATGTCAACAGAATAAACGCCGTAGATTGCATAAATTTAAAACCGGATAAATGTAAGTTTCTATATAACGATTATTTTAAAGAAAAATCAATTAGGAAAAAAAATGCTAATAACAACTCTGTGAGTGTTTATCATAATCGCGAAGAAAATGAAAATTCTTTAGATA
Organism: Spraguea lophii; assembly: GCA_001887945.1. Lineage (NCBI taxonomy): Eukaryota > Fungi > Microsporidia > Spragueidae > Spraguea > Spraguea lophii. Next base: position 27,673 of record LDOQ01000300.1, on the reverse strand, counting down.
GAAAGAAAATTAATACAGAGTCTGTATCAATAAGAAAATCATTGGATAATAAAATAAGATCTGTTACTGACGATCAAAAACTACGGAATTCTAAAAATAATAATGAAAGTATATCTAAAAAATCAGAAAATAAAGCACCTAAACAAACCACCAAAGAAAGCAATTTTAAGATGAAAATATTATGGGGTGGCTTATTTATAATAGCTGTTGTTATTATGATTATAGTGATTTTTTATATTGTGAAAAATATTGTTTGAGAAAAATAAATTTTATAATTTTAAGTTCAATTCGAATGATTAAATTATTAAAATTAAGAAACTGTATTTTAATATTTTTAAAAACCAATTAATTTACATATAATCTTTAGATTTGTTAAAATTTGATCGTTTTATTTTTTATACGATGTTTATATTTTTAATAATATTTTGACTTTTTTTTGTTTTATACCCGAGGAGGAAATATTTTAATCGTTGTAAAATAATATTAATTTTAATGTTTGCAAAAATATCATATATCCTCTTTAAAATAGTTATTTTTTATAAAAATAATTTTATTATTTAGTTTGTTAATAGATGGCATTCTTATGAAATTTTTATAAAAGAAAGACTTCAATTCTTTAATTATAGGTTTTGGTTTAAAATGGCCTTCTTTATAATTAAAATTGTTTTTTGAAAATTAAAGGTCCCGCTTGGCCCAGTAGTCATGGGGTGGTAACCAAACCTCAAGCCTGGCGGGTTCGAATCCCTCATCCAGAAAAATTTTCAAAAAAATAAAAATATTAATAAAAGGCAGAAGTGAAGAAAAAGGTTCTTGAGTGAATGAAGATTCGATAGTTTAACATTGGCTATGCCTTGTATGTCGGCCCCGCTAGTAGATTAAAGTAGTGTTTAACTGATGTAGTTGCAATCCCTGTATTGATTAGTTACTCGGCCAATACTATGCAACGAAAGAGGTTCGGAATTCCTTAAAAACTGGGAGGAAGACGGCGACGTGCACCAGACGCAAAATCCTAACATTCTGGAGCATAAGGTAAGATGAGATTAATGCATATCTGTAGCGAAACCAGTTAGTACAAGCTTAGATCCGCTTGAGGAACCGAAAGTCACAGACATGGAAGGCCGCAACCGGCTAGGGAACTTTGATAAATAAAAATTTTATAAACAAAAAAGAAAGAGTAACAATCAAGCAATATTTAAAGGTTTGTTAGGAAATTAAAGTTTTTTAATTCGAATTTTTAATTGCTTTATTTTTTGCTAAAAATATTTTTTTTTATAAATTCCCATTCTAGGATTTCACCAAAAATTACAATCAAAATAAATATATATTAAACAATGATACGCTAGAATATAAAAAATTTTGATTAACCATAAAATTACTAAATTTCTAAATATATCTATTTAAAATTTATATTTAATTTATAGATTATTTTTATTTCAGAAATTCTAATAACCTAATTAACCTTTTGAAGAAATTCTTTTAAAATAAATATTTAATAAATCAAAGTAATGATACTTTATACAGCAATATCCCTATCATTACAATAATTATATAAATTAAATATTAATTAATTTATTTCATATAATATTTTAAATTAAGACGATTATTAAAATATATTTTAAAAACAATATATCTTATATATTAACTAAAGAGTAACTTATAATAAATACCACGATAGATAATATTTATATGAATAAAAAAATTTTAACTAAATATTTTTTATTTTTAAATATAATGTTTGAATCAAAATGGAAATACTTTAAGATTTTTCTTTTTTAAAGATTTTATCTTTTGGGGGTTATGAAAAAATTTTCATTGATTAAATATATTCTGCTTTTTATTTCTGTGATAAATACAAATGATAAGCACAAAAAAGTAAAGACAATTGAACCAAATGGAATAACAGAAAATAAAATATCAAATACTGTTAATGAGTCAGAAAAGAGAAATACTAAAAATTTTCAAAGAGGATATGAAACTATTTCTAATAATACAGAAAATATCGAAAGAATAGAACAAGCTGTGGATACACAATCAATTTCAAATAAAAGTGTAATAGGAAAAAATAGTCATGTTCAAGAAGATGTATTGGATAAAAATGAATTAGTTGAAGAAAACTTTGATGATCAAATGAATGAATGTAAAAAACAAAAAGGTTTATTTAAAAAAGGAAAAAATGCTTTATGTAGCATAGTTTCATATGCCCTTAGGCCTTTATCCTCAATTTCTCGGAAATTATTTCCATCTTCAAAAGAAGATAATCAAAATAAAGAAATGGTAATATGTCCAATAAAATCAGAAGAATTTCAGTTAACTAAAAATGCCGATTTGGGTATACCAATTGATCAAATACAAGCTTCGGAAAATTTTAAAGAAGAAATTTATCATTCGATATCAAATGATGCTGAAGAAGATACTTACCATTCATTATCGAATGATGTTGAAGAAGACACGTACTATTCGTCGCCAAATGATTTGGAAGTAAAAACAAACATTTGTGCTGATGGTAACTCTCAAATAAAAGAAAAATCTAGCTTTAAAACTTCAATAATACCATCAAAATATTCTGGGTGTGAAGAAAATAAGAATGAAAATACATTATTAGATGATATTCAAAAAACTTGTAATGAAACAGAAAATTGTATCAATCCACCAAATCAAGAAAATGACCAAAATAAAGATTCAGAACAAAATAATAAAGAAGAAAAGAATAATATTATTGCAAAAATCCATAATAAAGGTATGTTAGGATATGTGGTTGATATTGTAATGAAAATAATTAGTATACCATTCAGTGTTTGCGGATTCCTTGTTAGGAAATTATTGTATAAACAAGATCTAGACGATAATAACAAATCACCTGGTCCAATACCAGCTCAGGATATAAATACTCCAATCTCATCGCCTGATGACGCATGTAACGTTGCATTAACTCCACCAATCGATAAAATAAGTGAAGAAAACCAAGACGCTGATTTTGGATTCCGAAACTACGATTTTGAATCATTAAATGGAAATATTTTAAAAAACGAAGAAATAAAAAATAGAAATAAAGCAATCAAAATTAATAAAAAGAAATCATTGAAAAATAGAATTAAAAATTTCCAGAAGGCTCCAAATAAGGCAACAGTAAAAAATGATGAAAGTATTAAAAAATTTATCATGTGGATTTCGTACTGTGTAATAATAATAGGAATATTGGTTGGTATATTTTATATTGGTAAATATGTTATAAATAGAATTTAATTATTCAATAAAGCTTGTTAATTTGTATGTAATTCTTTTAAGATTTTTTTAATGAAATTTTTATTTATAGAGGTTTTCTGATAGCTACCGTCTATTATAATTTATAATCTTTGGTTCCTATAACACATTAAAACGTATTAACTGGTTTTGCTGTAGACACCATCAATTTTATTTTATCTCATGCATTAGAGCGTTATAATTTTGCGTATGATGTACGTCACCAACCCACCTATTTTTTTATAAATTCATAACCTCCTTTTTGCTATAATACTGACAGGATTACTAATTATATAAAACTATTGTAATAAAATTACAATCTTAATTATTTGAATATTAAACTTTATTTAGACTCTAACTTTAAAATAAATAAATTTAGTCGAAACGTGAATTCTCTATTTTTTCATCTTTTTTTAATTTCTCAAATCGAAAAAAATAGCGAATTAAGTATATATAGATGATTTGCGGAACATTAACATTTTATTTATTTTTTAATTTAAAAGCTAAAAAAATTCTTTATTGACAATTTTTATGACATGCTTACAAAAAAGACGTTTTTGATTTTTGTTAAATATGAATTTTTTAAAATTTTAAAGTTTAAAAGTTAATGAATTCCATCTTCTACTTACACAACTGATCGATCGTATACACTAAAGACGTGTTGGAAAAATACTAAATCCTAGCCATCTTGAAAAATTAATATGTTTATTCGGTTGTTTTTTTATTAAAACTTTATTCTATATAAAATGTATTTTATTTAATTTTTACTTTTATAAAAGGAGAATGTCAATAATATCAAATGTCATATTTTTGAGGATTTTGCGATGTCATTTTATTTTTTTATTTATATAAGACAATAATCTATAATTCCATAATGAAAATCATCGGAATACAATACTTAATTTTCAATATTTTGTTGATGTTGAATGGATACTATATAAAAATAAACGCTTTGGAATTGGACAAATCAAATATAATTGTCAGCAAAAAACGATTTTTTTTCCAAAAACCAGAGATTGTTAATATGAATAAAGAACTTAAATTTATTTTGAGTTATAAACCAGGATTCTCTGCAAAAAAAACCGAATTTCCATGTGATTTAGAATTGATTGGTTTTGTTATACATACTGAAGATGTTTTATCGCTAATTCAAGGGATGGTTTGCAAAGTTACCGTAAAAAATTATCAAGACACTAAAATCAATTCTCTGTGCGATAAACATTATTATGCATGTTTTGCTTTGGAAGACAATGATATTGTAAAAACAGAAGAGTGTTTTATGATAGATTTTTTCTTTAAAAATGTTAAAATTTATCCTTTCAGTAACAACAAAATTGATATAGACCAAACAGTTAAAATTAATGGATATGAATTGAAATTAGAAGAGAGAAATTACTCTTCATCATATATCGCGAATATAAATTATTCTTTAAAACTAACAAAAACGTACAACCAATTTAAGAAAATATCAATTATGAATATTGGACCGGGAAATATAGTTATGCAAGATGAAAATAATATGGAGTTTCTTCGTAAAATAACAAATAACCAGATTCCCGATTCAATGAGTTTATTAAAGAATATAATTAGATATAAATTACAGGAAAATCAAGAAGACCAACTTGGACGAGAAGCTAACACAAATTTAAATGAACGTACACCCAACGAGATTAGTAACCCGGCTAAAACACCTGAAAAACAAGATTCCAATGGACCCGGCGAACAATCTGAACCAAATTCTATTAAAAGTTCAAATCCAAATCAAAAAGTCGATAAATCAGAAAACCAACCTAGAAAAGAAGCTAACACAAATTCAAATGAACATACACCCAACGTGATTAATAGACCGGCCGAGACATTTAAAACACAATATCTCAATGGGTCTAGCGAACAATCTGAACCAAATCCCGCTAAAAGTTCAGATCCAAATCAAAAAGTCAATAGATCAGAAGTACAACTTGAACACGAAGCTAACGCAAACTCAGGTGAACATACACCCAATAAGATTAGTAAAACAGCTGAAACGTTTAAAAAACAAGATTCCAGTGGTCCCAGCGAACAATCTGAATTGAATTTTATTAAAAATTCAAATCCAAATGAAAAAGTCGATAAATCAGAAAGCCAGCTTAGAAAAGAAGCTAACGTAAACTCGGGGGAATTAAGTAAATCCGACGAAGCTAACAAACCAACTGAAATACACCAAAGTCAAGATTTAAACAAATCGAAAGGTCATTCTGAATTAAGTTCTGTTGAAAATTCTATTGAAAGTTCAGATCCAAAGCAAAAAGTCAATAAATCAGAAGAACAACTTGAACAAAAAGCTAATACAAACTCAGATAAATTAAATACACGCACAAAATCTAATAATCCAGCCGATATATATAAAAAACAAAATTTCAATGAAACGAAAGGACAATCTGAACAAGAAGCAATTAAAAATCCCGACGAACCATTGAAAAAAATAAATGCCAATATATTAAACGGATCAAATAAATCTCAAAATTTTCATAAATCGAAAGAACATTCCGAAGCCAAGCTCGATGAAAACTCCGTTATAAGTTCAAATCCAAATGGAAAAAAATATTCTAGTATATCAGAAAAACAAGTTGAACAAAAAACTAGCGGAGACTCAGATGAATTACAGGAAACTATAAAGCTTAATGTACCAAATAACTCGCAAGAACCTCAAGATTCGAGTAAATCAAAGAAACAATCTAAACCAAACACTGTTAAAAATTCAAGTTCGAGTGAAGAAAACTATTATACCGCACCGGAAAAACAAACTGTACAAAGTATACACCCAATCGAGGAAAATCCACAGACAACCAATAACGCTAATGTATCAAATAAAATATCTAAAAAACAAGATTTCAATGAACCAGAAAAACAACTTAAACAGAATATAAAGATAAATCCAGATAAGTCACAGACGAAAGATACACCAAGAAAGTTAAAAGAGCAAACTTCAGAACAAGAAAATACGATTTATCAAGATAAAACTATTAATGAGCCAGGAGAAAAAAATGGGTTTAAAAACATCATATCTTTTGTGTTGTACTCACAAATGATTTTGTTGCCAATGCTGATTTTCGCTTAAATAAAGACGCTTATTAGCAATTTTTTCAACTTTTAATTTAACTTTAGTAAATTTTATTTGTTTATCCTATAAAACATACCATAAAAATATAAGTATGTTTATTCCAATTATAATGAAAATAAGATATGTAGTTATTAATCGAATGTTATTTAATATGTAAAATATGTATTTAATTAATCTCCATATGAATATCATTAGTCAAATGAATAAGTTAAATAAAAGAAATTTTAAGAATAAGATAAATTTTCTTTTTTACTACCAATGAATTTGTTTGTAAAATTTCAATGAATTAAAATCAGGTTTATAATCTTTACTAAAATAAACTTAAAGAAAATATTAATAAATTTGTCTTGATTTTAGATCTTTTACGATTTTAATGAAAATGGTTTTTTGAGCTTTCTTTATATAAAATTCTTCGATATACAACAAAAATTGTTTTTTTTTCTATTTCTACATTTCTTTTTTATGGATTTTTTGAATCTCATCCAGAAATTTTGAATGTTTTTTAACTGTTTTCTGGACTTACAAAATTTTTATTCCGATTTATTATTTAACGAGTCTACTTTACCGAGTTTTTATACGCTTTCAACAATCGAATACATACATTTTTTGTATATTTTTTATAATCTAGGTTAGAATAACTTCCTTTCGGTCGAAATTCATTTTATCCCAATAAAGTTCTCCAAATATCCTCTCTGTTTTTAATACTCTTCCATTGGTGTACTTTCTTTTAATTAGAATAATTTCATATATTTTTATTTTTTTCAATTTTTGTTGCACATTTTTAAGACATAAATTGCTTTTAGCAGATTGATAACTTTAATTAATATATGTTTAAAAACTCAATTTATAATTATGTTATACCTATATTTCTAAAACGTTCAAAAATGATCATCAGCTATTATCTGAAAGTTTATCCAATACCACTGAATAATGTTTTTTTTATGATTAGAAATATCGATCTTCCGACATTTCTTCGTCATATAGTCCACAATATACCTATCTTATTTATTTTTATTGTTAGTTTTGCTGAAATTTTTTATATTTCCTGCATATGTATCTTTTCAGAGACCATCATGCGCTTGAGGGTTATATTATTCTGAATATATTATTAACTATCTTATAAAAACCCACGCTTGTAATACTACTTGTTTCTTGCTCTTGGTTAATTTCAATAAGAAATTATGAATTTGACCTTTACAATTCTAAAAACTCTAATTATAAAAAACAATTTAAATAATATAAGTTTTTTAAAGTCTGTTCAAATCATTTAAACTTGTTAATTAAATTTGATATCATTAGATCTTATTACAAATACAATTTGATTTGTATTAGATTTATTTACTCCAAATATTCTTAATATCGTATTTTCTTATTCACAGAGTTTCGGAAATTTTATATGATACATATTATTGGTAATATTTTCATTTTAATAAAATCCCAATTCAATATATTTTCATTATATCAAAAGGACCAATAGTAAATATAATACTTATAATTAAATCAACTAAATATCTCTTTATTTAAAAATACAGTACAAAATATATAACTGATATATAACCTGCGCAATGTATTAATCTGGGATTAGAGATGAAATTACATAAAACTTTATGAACTTAAAGGAAATAAATAACTAACGTCTTTGTTTGTTTAAAAAAACAGCTTAAAATAACTTAAATATGAACTTCCTAACAAATTTTGTTGAATTATATAAAAAAATATTTATTATTGGGATATTTTCTGTTTAAGTAAACAGAATCGCAAATTATCAATACGGATGCATCGACATATTGTATTTTTACGTAAACAGGTGTGATTGCATTTTTATTCCGTCAAATAAAGTTATTTAAACATTGGTCACATTATTTCTATTTTATATCTTTTATTCTCAACTAATAAAGGCTTTGAACATCTTTGTTGAGTAATTCACTGTTTTGTTTAGAATTGTATTTTATGAAAAAAATAAAAGTTTTTCTTCATACATAAATTTATATTTTCACAAATTGTTTTTAATAATAACACCTTACATATATTCAACGACTTATCATTCAGTATAAGTGATTTTTAACAACGTAATACACATGTATTATAAAAAAAACTGTTATCTCCTCGTAAATGATATTAAACAAAAAGTTCAATAGAAATGATATTGATTTTCATTCGTTTATTTTAAATACCAAGTTTTGTGTATTCATATTTAGGATATGGAACTATTGCTTGAAAATATGATATGTAAAAAAGCATGAAGCTCATATTTTCCAAACCAAAAGAATTAAGTTATTTTAGATGTATTAAAGATATTTGTAAAAAATACATGAGAATTTTAACATTTGCTACGTTATTATACATGAAAAAAATCATATTTAAAGGTTTTATAATTATTTTATATGAATGGATTAAAAATTATAATTTTGAGAATAATATAAAAATAATAAGTAAAAAAATTAGTGAACCAGATCAATATGTTGAATTTAACAAATTTGTTATATATAAAAGAAAGTATAACAAATGAGAATTAATAAAAATTAAATAGATTTTTAGAGGAATTTTTAAAACAATAGGGGAATGTCTGTTTTGAAGAAATATTTGAAAGAAATATGTCACCTTTGAACAAGAAAAATCGTTAAAATGTTTTTAAATATTTTATGGTTATGTTTGACTGTTGAAAAAGTTACACAAATTTAAATAAGTAGAATCATCTCAGAATAATCATTCAAAAAATAAAACAATACACACACATAGCATAAAAGGAAGATGATGCATTTTATAAAATTTATAAAATTTAAAAGAAGTAACATCTTTAATGACGTATAAGAATACTTTTAAGAATCCAGTTCCAGGTAAAATGACATAAACTTATTTGAAGGATTTATTTACGTTCTAATATTTTTTATTTATTTACTTTCTTCTGATTTTTATTCATGAATATTCGTTTTCAGCCTACGTGTTAACCAACTTTGATGTATATATATATTAATTTCATTTTATTATATGATTCCGAATATTAAAGATTTGCTCATAATATATTACCATTATTTCATAAATTTAAGATAATTTCAACTTCTTTCTTTGTATAATTCTAACCAAATCATAATTTATATGTATATTGTATTTAAACATATAACCAGCGCTTTGGTATTATAAGAATAACATGGCATGGATATATAAGTTAAGACGATGAACATGATTCATTCAAATTGCCCTATCACCTTCGGCTTTGAAAATATTTTTAAACGTGAAATTCAAATACAATAACGCTGTGGATTTGCTGTTATCAAAGATTACCGAATAGATATTTGAGGAAAATAGAAAATATTCAATTTATTGTATTTATGAATATATTTTTGATTTTTGTTAAATATGAATTTTTAAAAGTTTTAAAGCCTAAAAGTTAATGAATTCCATGTTTTACTTATTGCAAATTGACAAATACTATACAATAATGATGTATTTTATTTAATTTTTACTTTTATAAAAGGAGAATGTCAATAATATCAAATGTCATATTTTTGAGGATTTTGCGATGTCATTTTATTTATTTATTTATATAAGACAATAATCTATAATTCTATAATGAAAATCATTGGAATACAATACTTAATTTTCAATATTTTGTTGATGTTGAATGGATATATAAAAGTAAACGCTTTGGAATTTGACAAATCAAATATAATTGTCAGCAAAAAACGATTTTTTTCCTCAAAACCAGAGATTGTTAATATGAATAAAGAACTTAAATTTATTTTGAGTTATAAACCAGGATTCTCTGCAAAAAAAACCGAATTTCCATGTGATTTAGAATTGATTGGTTTTGTTATACATACTGAAGATGTTTTATCGCTAATTCAAGGGATGGTTTGCAAAGTTACCGTAAAAAATTATCAAGACACTAAAATCAATTCTCTGTGCGATAAACATTATTATGCATGTTTTGCTTTGGAAGACAATGATATTGTAAAAACAGAAGAGTGTTTTATGATAGATTTTTTCTTTAAAAATGTTAAAATTTATCCTTTCAGTAACAACAAAATTGATATAGACCAAACAGTTAAAATTAATGGATATGAATTGAAATTAGAAGAGAGAAATTACTCTTCATCATATATCGCGAATATAAATTATTCTTTAAAACTAACAAAAACGTACAACCAATTTAAGAAAATATCAATTATGAATATTGGACCGGGAAATATAGTTATGCAAGATGAAAATAATATGGAGTTTCTTCGTAAAATAACAAATAACCAGATTCCCGATTCAATGAGTTTATTAAAGAATATAATTAGATATAAATTACAGGAAAATCAAGAAGACCAACTTGGACGAGAAGCTAACACAAATTTAAATGAACGTACACCCAACGAGATTAGTAACCCGGCTAAAACACCTGAAAAACAAGATTCCAATGGACCCGGCGAACAATCTGAACCAAATTCTATTAAAAGTTCAAATCCAAATCAAAAAGTCGATAAATCAGAAAACCAACCTAGAAAAGAAGCTAACACAAACTCTGGTAGATCAAATAAATCCGGCGAGATTAACGAACCAGTTGAAATACATAACAGACAAGATTTCATTGAACCAAAAAAGCAATTTAGACAGAATACAAAGATAAATCCAGACAAGTCACAGACGAAAGATACGTCAAGAAAGTTACAAGATCACATTAGAGAACAAGAAGATATGATTTATCAAGATAAAACTATCAATGAGTCAGGAGGAAAAAATGGATTTAGAAACATCATATCTTTTGTGTTGTACTCACAAATGATTTTGTTGCCAATGCTGATTTTCGCTTAAATAAAAAAACTTGTTAACAATTTTTTAAAAAAATTTATAATGTCTACCACGACATATCATCTTTTCCAATATTGCTAAGAATAGAAAACATTTGTCATTATTTCTTTCGAATATTATTTATCAAACTTACCATCAAATCTTACATCCTTGATTGGGATAATTAAATCCATTTTTTATCATTTTTTATTTTTATATCCAAAAAAATTAGAAATTTGAGCCGATACGTATTATTGAAATCTTCATATTTTAATAAAATTTAAATCTAATATTTTTTACATTGTATTGACCAAAATAACGTAAATTTAGTAATTCCAATCAAATTAGCTAAGTATATATTCATTCAAAATTATAATACAAGATATAATTAAAGTATAATCTTCATTAATAATCATATAATTAACTTATTCTTATTAATAATATTTATTATTCTAATAGTTTTTTATGAGGCTGCTAGATAAACTTCATCAGCCAATAACTAGGAGATAATAGACGAGTTTAACATTAACAAATTTGAAATCATTATCGGAAATTTTTCAAAACAATAAAGTATACATTATTTCATGAGAGAAGAGTCGAATGTGTGAATTTAATAATATAGCTTAGCTTTATTTGGACAATAACTCGGTATTAGATCAAAGTATTGATTAGCTATTGTAATTTAAGTTCTATATTGATTATTTATTTTGCCAACGTTATGTAAATAAAGTGTTGTATCACGCAATGTCTATGTAGTAACAGTAAAATATCATACAAATATTTAACATTCTGAAATATAATATAAGATCAACTTAATATGTATATATATAAAAATAAATTGTACAAATATATTACGTGCGTTAAAAAAACCATAATATTAGAACGTTAATATTTAAAACCAATTAGAGAGCTTTAAGTATGTTTAAAAAAGTTTTTATTAAAAAGCATAATTTATTTTTAAAGATTTTTAAACTTTGATTTCGTCATTAATAATTATTTACTTACATTTTAAACACTTTAATATAATGCAATATACTATAATCAGTGATATTCATTTCCTTAAAACTGTTTAATTTATCCCTGATAAATATTATAAAAGTCGTATTAACGAGATATTTCCGTATAATTTGGGATGATATAGTTTTATTAGTTACGCAAATCAATAACACCCTTTATCTATATACCTTTCCACTTTATTACGTACAAGTTAATATTTAAATATATATCATATTACCAATATTTTTTTGTGATAATATTATACAGTTTTTGATAATATTGTAGTAGGTAATACTTTATTAGATTTATAATGTATTTTCATGTGTTTCTGTGTTCTTTTATTCCAATTTTTATATTTTACAATATCTTCTATATAATATTACATAGTAGGATATTATAAAAACGAAAAAAGATAATTTGTAATATATATCGCTATATTTAATAAAACATTAGAAATCATAATTTAATCTCTATTGTTTATTATACGATGAAACATTCTTTGTGAAATATATTTATTTATTTCCAAAAATTTAATACGAAAAAATTCAAATTTTATAATTAACTTAAGATACACGGCATTTTAACCTATTAAAACATTAAACATATAAAACTATTTTATATAAGATAAGATAAATATAAGATAGTACCTAAAATAGAAAATATATAAATATAGTAATTTTATTAAGAAGAATATTATTTATAATATCTATTTTACAATGTATTTATGGTTTGCAGATGTAAAAAAATAATCTAAATTCTTTGATATATTTAGAAATATACATATATTTTTATGTTGATATAAAAAAGATGCAGAATACTCTCCTCTTTTAAATGCACAGAAAAAAAAATATGTAATATTTTTACCTATTTTTTGATAGTACTATATTCAGAAAATCTACCAAATATAGTAATAAATCTGATATAAATAAAAACGATATTCGTAAAATATGAATATTCTAACATATATTTTATTCTTACAAACTAAAGTTTATTGTTCTGATAATGATAGCGAGAGAAATCACCATAGTAGAATTTATAAAAGATATGAGGATCAAGTTGTACCATCTAATGATAATAACGAATGTGAAATTATGAAACCAGCTGAAGTTGTATTAGATGAACTTTCAAAATCTAATTGCAAAATTAACGAAGGATTTGAATTATTGGGAAATAAACTTGATTTAACATTAAGCAATATTCTATTATGTATTTCAAAAATAGAATCGCGTTATGATAAAAAAAGAGAGGGTGAAAAGGAGAAAATAGAAACCTTGATAGGTGTCATACCTGAAAGAAACTCGTCAGAGGAGAGAGTAAAATCTTGGAATATGGGGAATGGAAAAAATCATGATGAATGTGTTAAATCCAATAAAAACCCTGAAGTGAATATCGAAACTGGGTTTAGAGAGACACCAGCATTACCAGATGTTGACGAAAGTGATGATATGCTTATTGACGAAATACATGAAGATGCCAATGAAAAAAGTAAGGATTTATTAATTCCATTTATTCCTCTCTTCAACAAATATGTTTATGATTGTATTGGGTGTTATGTTTACTCGTTGAAAACAAGTTATGAAAAAGATATCGCACGTTTGCGTAGAAAAATAGCGCTTTTAGAACGTTGTGGAAAAAAAGACATTAAAGCTTATCCAGTTGATAATGAGTTTAGAAAAGTAATATTAGAAGAATATAAGGAGTCAAAACAAAATTACGAAAGCAAACTAAAGAATCTTAACAATATGGACGTAAGTGAAGTTAAAAACGAGTGTGATGATAAGGCGAGATTGTTTTTGAGACAAGAACCTTTAGGTAGAATCGACGAAGAGCTTGTTGAAGAATGGGTCATTGAAGCGGTTAATACACGAAGGAATGGTTTAAAACAAACTAAAATTAGTAAGAAAAAAAGATCAGATCCGATATATGCTAACATTACTGATACGGTTAAAGCTCGAAAAAGATCACCACTTTCACAAAAATTTCAAGACATGTACAAAGAAGATGGAATATCCAAACATCAAAAATTTCTTGAGGTAAGTGACGATCAAAGTATTGGAGATAGATCGGAAAGTAAAGATAGCATTAGAACAAAAAAAGGAAAAATGACAAATATGTGTAAAAAGGATCAAGGACGATCATTTGAAGATGAAGATCTACTCCCTTCCGAATGTATAAGAGATTTACATCCTACTTATACTGGTAATGACAAGAATGAAATTTGCAAATGCCTCAAAGATATATTTAAAACATTAGGATCAATGACAAATGTTCAAGTAAGAGAATTTAATATAATTCTTGATAATTTACCAACATCTTAAAATGAAAAAAAATGTTTAAGAAACAGGAAGGTAATTAAAAGTAATTAATTGTATTTTATTCCGTTAAACTTTTAATCAAATATTCATCATCTTTACAAACTTTTTCCAAAGGACCATATCTTTTTACCACCTCCCCTTTTTTATTTACCAAAAATTTAGTAAAATTCCACTTAATATTGTCACTCCACCATCCACTTTTTTGAGAAACCAAAAATCGATATACAGGATGTCTATTTTCACCATTAACATCAACTTTATCAAAGATATTAAAACTTTTAGAATAATTCCACACAAATTTTTTTATTTCGCACATTTCCCCGGGTTCCTGCTCCAGAAACTGATTACATGGAAATAATAAAATATTTAAAGAAGGATAAACATTAGAAAGACTTACAAGAGATTTATAAGTTTTACTCGAAAGCCCACACTTACTAGCTACATTAACAATAAGACAACATTGATTTTTAAACTGCGAAAAATCTATTTTTTCACCGTCGGCATTAATCGCACTAAGAGAATAGAAAGACATGGGTATGATTTTATCCTTTTACTAAATTGTCAATTTTGCATTTGAGGAAAAACAAATGTTAATTGGAATATTGAATTAACAAAATAATGAGAAATATAAAATATTATAATACATGAAGTTCACCAAACATAAGGGTATTTTAATTAAATATATATAATATAATACAAGGTAATTCGGAAAAAAGTAAAGAATTCAGAAAAAAAGATAATTATTATTTTTTTATTTAATAATATTTTTTACATTTAGATCGTAGTTTCAGTTATTATAAAGATAAAATAATATAATTAATAATTAATTTTTTAGTTGTATTGTAAAGATTAAAAAATATAATTTGTATCGTCATATACAAACATTATAAAATATTATAATTATTTTATCACACACATATAAATATTAAGAATAAACTAATCAAAGAAATAATCGATTATAATATTTAATATGGTAAAAATTTATCTTAATGATAATATATTCCTATCATAATACATTTCTATTTTTAATAAATTATTTTAAATGATAATATCAATAAATATTATTTAATAAACATTATCCTATCCTTAAAAAAATATTTATAAATTTTTATTACAGGGCGTAATATGAGTAGATACATACAAAGAAGATATATTGGTGCAGGAACATATAGTAAGGTATATGAAGCATTAGATTCAGAGAGCAATGAAATAGTAGCATTAAAAAAAATAAAGTTAAATGAGGATGAGGGAATTCCAAGTACAGCATTAAGAGAGATTTCATTGATGAAGAAATTACAACATCCAAATATTTTAAAACTCTTAGATGTATTACATGCTGAATATTCTTTAACATTGGTTTTTGAATTTATAGAATATGATTTATTAGAATATATCAATGAGAAAGGAGATGTAATAAATTGTTTTAAGCAAATTATGGAAGGTGTAAATTTTATGCATATGAATTCTGTAATACACAGAGATTTAAAACCTCAGAATATTTTGGTGGATGGAAGAGGAAATGTAAAAATCGCAGATTTAGGGTTAGCACGTTCAATAGAAATAGAAATGCCTTATTATTCTTCTGAAGTAGTAACATTGTGGTATAGATCACCAGAACTTTTAGAAGGTGCTGTAAATTATGGCTCAGAAATAGATATATGGTCAATTGGATGTATTCTTTCTGAAATGATTACAGGAAAACCGTTGTTTATGGGAAATGATAAAAAAGAACAATTGAATCTTATAATTCATTTTTTACAGGAAAATAAAAATAAGAAAAGAAAAAAGGTTGTTGATAATTTAAATGTAAATGATAGGTTAGTAGATATAATAATCAGTTGTTTAAGAAGAAGTAATGAAAGATCAAATGCAAAAGGTATATTGAGATATATGGAAGAAACGTTATATTAAATTTGTAATTTTTTCTTTTTATTTTTCACCTGAAGATGAAAGACAATTTATTTCCCCATTACCAGGGTCTTACGCTTCATAGAAAAGTAAAGGTTAAAAATTCCAGGGTAAAGAAACGGTAATTTCTATAAAATAAATATAATTCGATTAATAAAATAATAAATTACACTCAGAGTGTTAAAAATAAAATAAATAAATATAACCGATAAAATCAATTCCAATAATATTTATTTCTTTCTTGAAACACCCATTGTCCTTCCACCTCTTCCATTACTCTTAGTTCTTTGTCCTCTTACTTTCAATCCTAAAGATGTTCTAAAAGCTCTTACTAATCCTATCTTCTTTCCTCTTTCATTCCATAATCTGATGGTTCCTTCTATTTGGTTACCTATAAGATGTTTAGTTGTTCCATCAATAGGATCATTTTGATGATTTAACATCCACTCTGGTATATCATATTTCTGTGGATTTAAAATTACCTCATTAATTTCATTAAGTTCATCTTCTGTTAATTCACCTGCTCTTTTATCTGTAGGTATTTTAGCTCTACGTAATATAGCAAGAGATAATCTATCTCCAATTCCTCTAATAGTTGTAAGTGCTTTTATAATTTGTTTTTTACCATCTATGTTGGTGTTGAACATACGTATCATAGCTTGAATAGGTAAAGGATTATTGTTAAATACTAATTTGGATTCTTTTGCTTGCATTTAAGGGGAAGAAAAAATATTTTTAAAAAAAATATAGAATAAAAGAAAAGTGAAATAAAAAAAAGTAGAATGATAAAAGAAAAGTAGAATATAAGAGAATAATAAAATAATAAGATTACAAGTAATAATATAAAAATAACATAAGAGAATTAAAACCAAGAAAATATTTATTTCTTTTAATTATTTTATTGTTTATATAAAAACTCTGTTGATCATTTGTACTACAAAAATATTTATGATAAATTTAAAAGATAATTAAATTTCCATCCCAATTTTGTTACTTCCTCTTTTTCCTCTTCATTTAAATTTACTTCTACTTTTTTTATTTTACTCAGAAAATAATTATAAACATTAGAATCATAATTTATTTTCTTAAGTATTTTTTTATAACTGAATTTGAAAATTAAAACAATTTTAAGTGCTATCATTAAATTCTCAACGTCATCTTCTGTTATTTTTATTTTTGAAACAATTTCATTTATGGCTTTATCTTCTGCTTCTATTATCAAATCAGAAATTTTAGATACCAAATATTTAGGTTTATCGAAAAAATTAGAATATTTTTTTATCTTTTCTTTTAATTCTGTTAATCCTTGAAGATATTCTGTGTAAAAATAAAAAGATCCATCACTATTATCATTTTCAATATGATTTTCTTTTTTAAAAACATAAATTAATGAGGATTTAAATACTATTTTATCTTTTTCTGTACTAAGATTTTTCCAATTTTTAAAATCTAAATATTTCTCTATCGTATTTCTAAGTTTCTTTTCTACTTTTTTATTATTTTCTGTTATTTTTATTGATTCTTCCAAAATTTTGAATATTTTATCTTCATAGGAATTAATATCATCTCTTAAAATATAAAAACCATCTTTCCATAAAATATTAAGTATTTTATCTTCTATTTCTTCTATTCCTCTTACAAATCTTATTACAACCTGATTATTTACTTTTTCATTTAAACCTGTAGCTATCTTTCTCAATCTTTTTAAAAATATTTTATATACGATTATATTCTTATTTATTTCTGTATTTATTTCTTCTACATTATCTGTCATTTCTAATCTATCAATGGTTTCTTCTATTTTCTTTAAAAATTCTTCTACAATTAAATTTTCTATAAAAAATAAATCTATCACATTCAACATCTTAAAAATGTAAAAAGTAGTTTCATTCAATTCATCCCATGATAATACTAAATCATATGTTCTATTAAGAAATATTTTTACATTTACAAGCACTGTATTTCCTAAAGCTTTTTTATCTCCTTTTTCTATTTCAAAATAATATGAAAAATATTTTAAAATTTCTTCAACGCTGTTATTTTCATTTTGTATTTCATCTGTTATTTTATTTAAAAATTCTACTTTACAATTCTTATTGAACAATTTCTTTAAAAACTTAGAACCTTCAACTTCTTTATAAACTCTTAATCCTTTTTTATAATGTTCTACATATTTCTTATAATCATTTCTATTTAAATAATCTTTTAACCTATTTTCAAATTCAAATAATATTTTATATTTATTTTTAAAATATTCTCTTCTCCTCTCTTTTTCTTCATTTTCCAAATCTATCTTCTTCTCTCTCATAAATTTTATAAATTTATTCAATAATTCATTATTAGACGCTAAAATATGATTTATTTGTATTTCTGAAGATTTTAAAAGATCCTCATGTTTTTTTAAACTTTTAATAAGTTCTCTACTTTCTATATATTTATTAAAATGTATTTTAACCATATCTCTACTCTTCTTCTTATCATCTTCTATATTCATAAACAAATTTTCAGAATATTCCTTAATATCAAACTCACTACTATCTTTAAATGTATCATTTATAAATTCTACAGGATTAAAATCCATGGAATAGAAGTTTTCTATAAGATCTAATTGTTTTGATTCTTTCTCCATGGGAATTGTTGTTTATGCATAAATTATTAATTTAAAAAAAGAAAGAAAAAATAATTTATTTTATAATGAGATTTTTGTTATTGTTTTTTTTAAATTAATAATTTATTCTTGTTTCTTCTTTTAATATGCTTAATTACTTATTAAACAGATTTGGTTGATTATGGCCAATATGGTTTAAAAGAGTTGATTTCCTCAAAGCACAAATAACTTGTATTAGTTCATTGTATTGCATGCGTATGTTTTAATCCCATATTCGCTTATGCTCTAAAACGATAAGATTTTACGTATTGGTTAATTACCACTCTTTCAACCTTTTTGAAATTCTAACAATTTTCTTTGTATAGTAATTTAGATTTACAAATTAATACCGGGATTGAAAATACATTTGTGTTAAATAGTATTTTAACATAACGTATGATTAATTATACAAGATATAACTAAGTTACATTGTATAGATATCAACCAATCAACTACTTTTGATTTTTTTTTGGTAGAAAATATTTTCTTCAATGAAAAATACGAACGCATTATACTTGAGGTTTAGTTACCAGTTTATGATCGCTGGATCAAATAGGTTGGTAATTAAGCAATAATAAAATTAAATATTGTTTT
Source organism: Spraguea lophii (assembly GCA_001887945.1). Classification (NCBI taxonomy): domain Eukaryota; kingdom Fungi; phylum Microsporidia; family Spragueidae; genus Spraguea; species Spraguea lophii. The sequence goes on along the minus strand of LDOQ01000300.1, from coordinate 8,100 downwards.
CTATAACTGTGTTATAGACCAATAAACAAAAAACAATGAAAGAAATTAAACCTATAATAAAATATTTAATTATTTTTTTACTTCTAACTTCTTGAGATCTCTATCTAATTCTTTTATTATTCCCATATTTTCATTTATCACAGCCATGATTTCATCATCTTCATCTTTTATCTCAGCTACCAACGAATTAAAATCACCATATAAATTTTCTATTTCAAATATGCAATCAAGAAGTTGGTCTTTTTTTATCATAGACGTGTCTTTAAGATCAAGTTCTTTTCTTGTTGTTGTAAAATATTCATTAAATAAATCGATTGTTCCATCTAATTCTTTCAATTTACTTTCTTCTTTTTCAATAAGTTTGATAGTGGAAGAATAATTATTTCTGGCTTTAATTATTTTTTCGTTGGCTGCAAATACTTCTTGTGCCACTTTTTTATAATTTTTTACATCTTTTTCAAGATTTTCTTTTATCTCTTCAACTATTTCATTTACTACTTTTTGTCCAAATCCTATTGGTGTATCAATCTCAGCAGATAATTCTTGTTCTGTTTTTGTAACCATTGGTGTAGGCGGGATAATAATATTATTAGGATAAGTTTGTGCTCCTGGTTGTTGTGTTGACATAGTTGGTGGTGCTTTAAATTGTTGAAATGGTGTATTCTGAGTTTGTGTTGGATTTGATTGAGAATCCATAGTTTGTGGTTGTGTTGAAAATGGGTTTCCAGATTCTCCTACTTTTGGTATTGTTGAAAAAGCATTAGTTTGTGTTTGATTTCCACCTAAATTAAATGGTTGATTTTGTGAAGGTTGATTATTTGTATTGGTTTGTTGTGTCTGTGGATTAAATATATTAGAAGAAGTAGATTGAGGAAATAAATTAGGTTTATTCTCATTCTGAGTGTTATTTTGTTGTCCGAAAGAAAAAGGAGAATTATTATTAGAATTCATATTTGAGGGATAAAAATTTATTTCCAAAAAATCGTTTATTAAATAGTTGGTTTTTTCTTTTTTACATGACCATGCTTCATATGGTATTTTAGCCCATTAGAATTTTTATATCTTTTTTTGCAGTTGGGTAAAGGACATACATGAGGTTTAATTAAATCATCTTGTTTTTTTGCATGTCCTCTTTCTAAATGATATTTTAATCCATAAGATGATGCATATACTTTATTACATCCTTTTAAATGACATGCAAATGATTCTTCCTCCTCCTTTTTCACGGGTTCTTCTGGGGCAATACTATCGTGCACCATAAATTTATGTTCCAGATATTGATTTTTTCTTTCAAATCGTAAACCACAACAATTAAAATCACTCATAAACATACGTTCAGCATCAATGATAATTTGTTTTTCGGATATTGGTTTAAAACCCCTCCCATACTTTATTTCAAAGACAGTATCTTTCCATATTGAATCTAAATACATCTCAACAGAGTTTTGTGAATCTTCATTTTCGGGTGAATTACGTAATTCATTAAAGTCATTTTTGGGCTTACTCTTTATGCTATCCTCCGACATAATATCCTTGTTCAATTCTATGTTCTCTTTATTTTCCACGTTTTCTTTATTTATATTATCCATGGCTATATATTTTCTGATTTTTTTATATCATTATCATTTTTTGTTATAAAGAAATTAGATCTTTAGATATAATTACAAAAACATTAAAAAAAGTAATTCTACTAAGAATTAACAATTTCTTTTTAAATCTAAATTTCAAAATAATAAAAATGACATTTTTGAAGTCATAAGAAGACACAATATAAATTATCTAAAATCTTCCACAAAAGTACAAATATTATGGTTTAAGGTATTATATTAACAAGTATGGAATATTCAAAACAATTTACACTATAATACATAACAATAATCATTGTTTTTTTGTTTTTATTGTAATTTAACCAAAAAAATATTCTGAAATATAAATACATTGTAATTTCTTATAAATAAATATTCTAAAACCAATAATTTTAAAATGCCACAAATATCGAATAAATTTTATATGATTTTTTTGGTAAATATTTAAAATTATATATAAAAGATCTATAATATACATTTATACTCTATTTCTTAAACATATAATAAATTGTAATAACTAATAACATATATTAACATACACGTAATGTATTAGTTATTATAATTTATTAGATCTTTTTTTCTTCTATAAAATAATAAAAATAATATTTCTAATTATTTAAATAACAATATAAATTATCATACAACAACAATAATAATGTTTGTAATAATAAATTACATAAGATATATACTGATAATATTAACATTAAATAATAATATCATTTAAAATATATTGATCTACTCATAAATATAAATTTAGAGATAGAACTTTATTACTGATATTTATTCAAATGGAATTATAAGAGCATAGAATATCATAAGTAGAAGAATAAACATAAGAGGAAATAGAAATTATTTAAAATCAATGAATATAATATAAATTCTAAGTAAAATAGAATTATTATGAATAATAATTATAATATGAAGTAAAAGAATAATATTCTTCTATGTTTGAATTATAAGAATCTAGTAATTAACCATAAGACTCCAATAATGAATGAAGGGTTTCTTTTCTCTTTAATAAAAATAAAAAAAGATCAATTATAAAATTAATTTATGAATAAAAAATAATTTTCAATTATATTTCTTTTGTTCTTTAAAAGATTAACTTTCTTACATTAATTTTTCCATTTGAATATAATTACCCATGTTTTACACTTCTCCACCTAATAACACCAACAATTATCATATAAAAATTTTAAATAATAAAAAATATTATTTCTTACGTGAAAAGAAGCGTAGATATTCTGATCAATTCAAAGATCCATTGTTTATAAAAAAAGATATTTTTAAAAAATTAAAAATGATAGAAAAACTATACGAAGAAAATAAAAATATGGAAGAAGAAATAGAAAAATGGAAGGAATGTATAAATAATTGTATTATAATGCTTATAGATTCATATGATCATAATGGAAAAGATATATTTAAAGCTTTAAATTTAAAAAAATATGGATTTGATATAAAGGATTATTGTAATGAGAGTGAAGAAGAAGAAGATAATAAAGATGATTAATATTTTTTAGTATAATATAGAAATATATAATATTATAAAAATATATGTTTTAATAATCTTATAATACTTATATGGATTTATGAACAATTTTGTATATTTTTCTAAATAAATTTATTAAAAAGTTGTATTCAATCGTTTTTTATATTTTGTAATCCTGGTAAATACTCGAGCATATTTCCGTAATATCCATTTATATCATTTTACTTAATACAATTAAAACTCACATTTATTTCAATAAAAATTTATTATTTGTATTATTACTATTTCTTGGTAAATCAATTTTCTATTATATTCAGAAGCGGTAAATATGGAGGAAGACAAACAACATTAAGATTATTCATAAAAATAATTATTCTTTTATACCATTAAAATGTTATTCATTGTATTATCTATTATATAATGATTGACAATTTATATTTCTTTAATAATATTAATTAGCTTCATTCAATATTTACCAAAATATAAATTATTGGTATTATTGATATTATTCTTATAATTTAAAATTTGTTCTTTGTTAGTAACAACTATAAAATTAAAGTTTTTATTTCTTACATCACTTATTTGTAAATATGATGATATGTCAACTAAAATTATTCTATTTTATATACATTTCTAAAAATTTTGATTTATTTATAAAAATAAATGAAGATGATGAGTGTTCATATGTTAAAAAAATATAAATATTTTTGTATATTTTCCTCGTAGGAGATTGTATTATAAGAAATTTTTTACAATATTATGTATGAAATGTCCAGACATAAGAGAAACATACTATCTGATAATTATAAAACCTTTGTTAATACACATCGTTTAATTATAATGGGAGTTTATTTATACATGTATTATTAATTTACCTTTATATAGATTAATTAATGTCAATATTTATTGATCAGTTGAGGGTTCGATAATGTAACATGATTATGTTACATAACAACCCATTACGTGATTAAAGTAATGTTTAGCTGGTGTAACTGTACTTCTTGTATTGATTACTTGCTCAGCCAATATTATGTGAAGAAGAAGATTGGTATCTTATTAAGGATTGAAGAGAGGAGGTGATGTGAATCATACACAAAACCACAATGCTCTGAAGCATAAGATAAGATGGGATTAATGCATATATATAATGAAACCGGGTTATACAACTTGCTCGCGTTTTAGGAAATCAACAGTCTTGGACCATTGTGGGTTATAATCAGCTGGAACATTTTGATAATAATTAAAATGCTATTTGAAAAAAATCTCATCGATCAATCTATAGTTAGAAATTAATATATTAAATTTCATATTAATTAGATTTTTATATTAATAAAATTCACGTGATTTTATATTTCACATTTAATTCTTGTATTGATAACTAATTCAGAAAGGAATGAGAACAATGTTTTTAATGAATAATACAAGTATTCAAAATCGCTGTAAATGGATTTTGTAAATTTAAATTTTCAGAATTTTGATTGTAATAATAGGATGTTCAACAAATTCCTTTTGCATAATCAGAATTTAGATTTTTTATAATCATCGTTTTCTTCGTTATGAATTTTATCTTCGTCTTAACACTTTTTATTATAAATTATATTAAAGATCTAAGTTATCATACCGCTTCACATGTTGAATCTGTTCCATGATAAATAATTTTTAACTTTTTTCCAAAGTTTATATTATTATAATTATTTGTAGTCATAAGGTATACGTGATTCTTTCTAAACATTATAGAATATACTTATTATTGTTATTAAATACTTTGTAAGAAATAAAATTTAAATGGTGATATAAAATATTACATTATATTTTCTCATAAAAAATTAAAAACTTTTAAGAAATTATAATAAAATTTATTCTGGTACTTTAAAAAGGTTGGTCCAATTCAATATCAAACTCGTTGTTGGGTTTATCATCTTTATTCCATATACCTTGTTCTTTTACTTTATTTTCTTCTTTAAACAGTTCACATAATGGTTTTCCTTTAAATTCTTTTAAATATTCTCTTACCATTATTTTTGTTTTTTTACTACTCATTACTCCATCATTATTCATTTCTCTTATTTTACTGTCTAATAAACCACTGGTAATTATATTGTTTATTATCATAGCATGTAAGCTATCATAGGATGATCTGTACCATACCATTAATTTTTCCACAACGGTTCTGTCACTAATTCTATTTTTATTTAAGAAGCTTATAATTGGATGGAGAACATCTAATTCATCAATAATTAAGAAATTAGTAAGAATATTTACAGATAGCGTACACATGTCTTTTGTTGTGTTGGTTAAATATTGGCTTCCATTATATGTTCTTTTATTTCTATCATATTCTTTAATAAGTATATCTGTAAATTTTAATATGTGGGAAATATCTTCTTCATTGTTCCATTCTTTTAAAATTATCAAAGATATTTTTTCTATCATTTTCATTTTAAAATCAAATTTTAGATCTTTTGTCTCGTAAGAATAATTTGCAAGTATTTCTTTTATAAAGATAGATATACCGGAAATATCTAAATTTTCTATCAGTTTCTCTAAAATATCTTCTCTGTTGAATCTTTTATTTTTTATTATTTCTCCCATTATCTTCATAAGAGAAAAATTAAAATTATTCATAAAATATGTATAAAATTCATTTAAACAGTCATCGTCTACGTCACCTTTGAATTTTAAATAAAAATAAAATAATTCTGTATCAGTAGTAAAATTAAATGTGGTTTTTATGTTATTTCTTAAGTATATCCTTGCTTTGATCTCTTCATCCTTAAAATATTCTAAAAGCTTTGTGTATTCTTCATTATTGAAATCATAATTTTCTATTATTTTAATTATCAATCTTCTATCCTCATAATCTTCTATTTTTAACATAAATAAATAATTTAAAGCTTCTCTAAATTTATTTTTTGTAAGAAAGTAACTATCTAAGAAAGTATCATTGTACGGGAAACTTATATTTTCATATTTTCTTAGATTTTCAATATCTGTAGTATCTGCATAAAGTTTATTTCCTTTTATCATCTGATTTATTTCATCTAAAATACACATAAATATTTTTTTAGGAACTTTATTACATTGTAACATTTCTTTAATTCTAAAAATATCATTTATTTCTTCCAAGGTGCTGTTATTCAATAGATAACGTATTATATCTAAAAAATTAGTATTAAATGTAAGCAATTCATTTTCTGTTGTACCGATATCATTGAATTTAATATATTTATCAATTAGGAAGACTATCATGTTATATTTTAAAGTTTTATCCAAATCCTTAAGATATTTTTTATTCTTTTTTAGAAAAAGAATGGAATAAAAAATTATATCTTTGTCTTCTGTAGGTTTTGATATATAATTTAATGCTAAAAATAAACTTTCAGAGTTTATGAGATTGGTTCTGGTAAGTTCAATGACCGTTGATAAAATTAATGGAATATTCTGTATGTAATTCAAAAATTTTATAAAATATTTTTTTTCATGAAAAAGAACGTTTAGGATTTCAAGTAATTTTTCTGAGTAAGGAATGGTTAATAAAAATTCATAGTTTATGTTTTCATTTGCTTCTATAACATTTAGAATCTCATTTAAAATATTATGCGGTTCTTTTAATTGCTCATACACTTTTTGTAAATAATGTGTTGACATTACTTTGTTAGCTTTTGTCAGCTCTCCTCTCCTTTTCCCATCAATCTCCGTAGAGTATTCCACCATGAATAAGAAATCCGAAAGAATCATAATACCCAAAGGATCATTTGAATTTATCAGCTGAACAATATTATTATAAAAACCATTAAAGTTCTGAGGATACTCATACAATCCCAATAATGCATAAATACGAGAAAATTTTTTTATATAAAATTTAGGATAAAAATCCAATAACTGAATAAGACGTACAATGACATCTGATCTTCCAATTTTTTTGAAATGTTTTATTTTTTGCTCGAAAATTATTAAGAAATAAAGCTGCTCTTCCGAAGTCCCATTTTTTAACACTGCCAATTCGCTATTATCTTCAACCTCTGTTAATCTATATACTTCAACTTCTAAAGGTTTCAACATTTGTGGATTCGTTTTTAATAACGCTATAAGATTTTGGATAGGTAACATGAGGGTTTAAAAAAATTAAAGAAATTATCAAGAAATCTTTAAAAGGAAAAAGAACGAATTAAATTATGTTGAATAAAACAAATAATATAATATAATAAAGACAAAATTATTTATCATCTTATAATAGATTATAAGAAGAAAAGAAAAATAAGTAAATGTGATTCTTATTATTATTTATAGTTTAATTTTAAATATTTATTACGGTTAATCATTTGCTGTTTTAAAACATAAATATAACAAATCATTATTTTATTTTCACTAGCGAAGGAAAAGTTTATATTGGATTATATTTAATATTAAAGATATTTATGACAATAAATTCTATTTGACTAAGTTGTTGGGAGGGGATGACCAAATTGTAAGCTTACTGGATTCAAATCTTTTCATCCAGAAAATTTTTAAAATAAAAAAATATGTATGAAGATACGATAGCATAACTTGATTATGTTTTGTAAAACAATTCAGTATTAAATCGAAACGACGATTAATTGATATAGTTGCAACACATATATTCATTAGTGATTCTAGCAATGCTATGCTAAGAGGAATGCTAGAAATTCATTAATATTGATAAAATGGTAATTAAAAATATATAATTCTTAACGCCCAAGAACAAAAGTAAGATAAAATTAATACATATAGACAATCGGGCAAGATGATACATAATACTCATGGTTTAATAAACCAGTTATTTCAGAGGACGATGGGTTATAATCAACAAGAATGCTTTGGCTATAATTAAAGTGTTATTTAAAAAATAATTTTTTATACTAATTTCAACAATTTTTTTTTTTACGAATGAAACTTTTATTTATCAAAGCTTCCTGGCCGGTTGCGGCCTACCATGGTCTGTGACCTTCGGTTCCTCGAGCGACATTAAACTTGTACTAACTGGTTTCACTACAGATATGC
>LDOQ01000289.1:0-95382 GCA_001887945.1 Spraguea lophii | reverse complement strand
TATATAAATTAATTTATATCCAGAATTTTTTTTTTATTTTTTGCCCTTGATAAGAGTGAGAAGGAACACTTATTTACATATTTCTATAAATTAGGTTAGGTTATATATTTTTATTTTGTTTTGAAATAATATATAATTGTTTATAAACGTTGAATATTATTGGTTTATACTTGTTATATAATTTATATAAAAATTCACTTTTCTTGAAGAATGTTCATTAAAAAACTTTGTATGATCAACATGACAGTGATTATAATACATTTATATCTGTATTATTATATTTTTTTATATCTATTAAACATTAACTAATTGTTAGGTTTTAATATTTCTTTTAAATGTCTAAAAATCTTTGAATATAAATCAAGTATTAACTGTAAAATCCCCTGCTAAAAACTAATAACCATCTTCATGATATATGATATATGTTTTTACTTTTCGAAGTAATATTATATAGTGACAATATATTGATCAGTAAATCAAAAAAAAACAATCAAACTTGATTGGTAATTGTATACTAGCTTATTATAAAAGTTAGAATATCTTAGAAATTTTTTAAAAAAATAAAAATATTAATTAAAGTAAAAAAAAAATCATAACAACTATCATTGTGTATTATGCAATAATATATAAAAAACTCGGGAGAATGAAATATAATAAGATTATGATATTTATATAGTGAAACTAAATAGAAACTATATATATTTTTCTTAAAAGATTTGTGTTTTGGATTATAACGATGTACAACCATGAAGGGGTTTTAATTATAATTAAAATGTTGCTAAAAGTTATTTTATTTCGTATGTTTAAACAAATATAAATGTAATATAAACTATAACAAAATAACATTTTTTAGTAAAATTTTTATTTATAGAAATTTCCTAACAGGTTGAGGCCTATTATGGTTTATGTCCTTTGGTTCCTAAAATACATTTAAACTTGTATTGGTTGGTTTTGCGACAGATATGCATTAATTCATCCTATCTTATGTTTCAGATAATTAAAATTTTGCATATGGTGTAACCATCATTATATCATTATTAATGAGATTCATAATCTCTTTCTTGTCATAATATTAGTAGAAACACAAATTAATATATAAATTGCAACAACATCAATCGAACACGAGTTAATCCAATGGTATAATGAAATACAAAGTATAATTAAGTTACATAATCGAATCCTCGTCTACTCAATAATTTCCCTTTCTCTTCTATCTGTTTTTTTTCTTTATGAAGGATTAAAATCTGGTGGACTTGGAATTTGGTTACCATCCAATGGTCATTAGACCAAGCAAGATTTATATCTAATTGAGATAGAATAATAAAAAATTTATATTCATATTTACACTGGTATTATAATAATATTATTTATCTTTATTTATTCTGTATTTTATTATGATAAATAATTTTTATTAAAAATAATTGTTATGGAATAAGAAATAAAAAATTTAATAAAAAATATATTCAAATAAAAGTAAATATAGATTTACATAACAAAATAAACACATTATTTTTTAAAAAATTATAAAATTTTATTTAATTTATATGCTTATATTTATAGTATATATTATGATACATATAATATAATTATTTCAGTTAAAATACGAATTATTATAATAATACTATTGTTTATTATCAATATTATATAACAAAGATTTAAAAGAGAATTAAAAAGGATATATACATAAAAAAGTTGTTCGTGATTTAATATTGTACTTCCACTAATTAATGGTTTTAAATTTTTTTATTTTTAATATTTTATCCTAATCTTACCTGTAACGATTAAAAAAAATTTTTCCATTAATGTAAACATATCTTTTAAAAACCGTCTTGTTCTATCTTATTGTTATTGGTTTACTTCATCGTTATTATTTTTCCCTATTGTGAAAAGATAACCCATTGATTTTAAAAGTATATAAGAACCTTCATCATTTATTTGAAAATAATTTTCATCATCAAAGTATTCAAATACATTACTTATTTCAAACTCTTCTCCGAATTTATTAGTTAAATATTCTCTTAATTGATTGTATAAGGCTAATCCAGATTTTCCATCTTTTAAATATTCATTTATTTCTTCTATTATTATTTTACAAGTAAATTTACTAAAAAATTGTTCAACTATATATTTTTTATCGTGAAGTTCTGATATCATAGATATATTACCATATAAGTTTGTCACCTTCTTGAATCCAAGTTCTTCTGATAATATATTTCTCCAATTTAAAAACACCTCGACTTCTTCTCTTTCATCTTTTCCAGTAGTAATACCTTTAAGTATATCAAATTTAAGATCTGTTACTATTTCAATTATCTTTTGTTCAGCAGAATTACAGTCATTTCCTTGTTTCAGAAATGCATACGCCGCTATAAATGCTTCTTCTTGTCCATCTAAACAAGAAACATTATCTGTAGTCGTGTTATAATTGAAGTTTAACTGGTTTAAAAGTCTAACAAACACCTCTTCTACATCTTTATGTTTTTCTGTGAGCATTTCAGTCATTGATATAACAATAGATTCGAAATGATCGATGATTGAATTTCTTTTTTGATAATCAATATGAGAGTTTTGAATTGATTTGGGATTATCTTCATAATAATAATATGTTTCTATTCTTCTTAACAAAAAGTTTAATTTCTCCATACTTTTATATGAAGTTGTTTGATCAAAAATACGTCGTAACATTTCCTCTATTTCTTTTCTCGTTTTTGTGTGTTTTTGTGGTTTATCCATTTTACATAATCTTATTTTATCTAAATTTAATTTTTCTCCATTAGGAATATTAAGCTCTTCATAAAATTTTTTAACATCTAAATCAAAATTTATGTCTTCTGGAATTCCGGGTATTCTTATTCGACCATATCTGATGTTTCTTAAAATATCATGATTTACTTGGTCAATAGATATTAATTCGGGATTCTGTAAATCTACATCAATTCCTGAACGTAAAGGATTCTCATGTAAATCGATTTGTAAATTTCTGTTTCTCGTATTATTGATATTAGAAGGAATTAGTTCTATATTATTAAAAGATAAATCTAATCTTTCGAGTGTATATATGTCAAATATACTCCTATCAATACTGATTATCTGGTTAAAAGATAAATTCAGAAATTTTAACGTCATACCTATAAAAACATTCTCCAAGGTAATTATTTGGTTAAATTCTGCTTCAAAAGTTTCTAGATTAATAAGTTTTGAAATACTATGAGGTATACTTGTTAAGAAACATCTAGATAAATCTAAATATTTGATTTTTGAATTGATGGGTACGTGTTCAAATATATTAATTTCTTTATCAATTTGATCTTTGCATTTAACAGTTAATTCGTTTATACAATTATAAGAAAAAATATTTGGTAATACACTTATGTCTTTAAGAGTTAACTTAAGACTTATTGGATCATCTCTTTCGCGAGGAAATTTCGTAATTTCAGTAAATACGATTCCAAATACCGATAAACTCTTTAGTTGTTTTAATCGAAAAATATTTTTATCAAGTTTTGAAAATCTATTACAAGATAAAACAAGTGTTTCCAAACTTTTTAACGTATTATCAGGGATTAATAATTTAGTTATTTTGTTGTGATTAAGATATAACTTTAATAAATTACTAAGCATGTTTTGTTTAATAGTTAGTTTCTTAATATGATTAAAAGAAATATCTAATATTTTTAGATTAATAAAAAAAATTAGTTTACGAGGAATGTTTTTGAATAAATTCCTGGAAACAACAAGTTCTTCTAAATTTATAAAATTATAAAAAATTCTGGGGAACGTGCTCAAACCATTACTACTAATATGTAATTTTTTTAAAGATTTATAAGATACGAATTTTGTAGGATCATTATTCTCATTTTTTGTAGAAGCTTTATCATCTGAATAAATTGAGTAAGCAATAAAATTGTTGTTTTTAAATAATAGGGGATTGCGTGATAAATCTAATTCATTCAGATTTTTTAATTTAAATAAATTTGAATTGATACTTATCAAATGAGAGCAATACCCAATACTTAATATCTCAAGACTGTTCATTTGTATAATTTCAGAAGGTATTTTGACAAATTTATTAAAATCCAGGTGAAGGGTTTTCAATTTTGATAATGAAAATAAAACCTGAGGAAATTCTTTGAATTCATTATTATTTAAATTTAAAAACGATAATTCTTTAAATTTTTCAAATTGATTAGGCAATCTGGATAATGTTAAGTCATTAAGTATTAAACGTTTAATGTAATTAATTTCACAGAATATTGCAGGAAACATATTCTCACCTGTTTCTGGATCAACATTGTTTAATTTTATAATTTTAATTTCTTTCGTATCTTCATCTCCTTCATTTACTTCAAAAGAAAAAGAACATGAAAAATCCGGGTTGTTTGTAATTTCATTGTATAAACCAACTTCATCTGGTTTGTGTATTAATTCCTTAATACTATCATAATCAGTGTATGTTATTTCATATCCAATACAATTCACCAATACGGAGGAAAAGATTAAGAAAAAGTTCATGAAAGTAAGGGTTTTTTTTCTTATATAATTTTTTTATCAATTTTTAAGATTTAAATTTACTTTTTTTTATATAATAAAAAAAGTTTCCAAAATAAATTTATAAATATAGTATGAGAGATTGAAATAAATTTAAATTTACATAAAATTAAATTGAAAAATATTATTTTAAAAAATAATGATTGAAATTATTAAACATCTCAAATAAAAAGTATATAATATTTATAAAATAATTTTAAAATGGATAAAAAAAGAAATAAATAAAACTGGTGGATTTTCCAACTAATTTTATAAAATTTAGGTTGGTACATATAATATCAGTTATAATATAATTAATAAAATATGCTTAAAAATATAAAAATACTCTTTATTTTATTTTATAAAAAAATCTTCTTTTATTTTTTCTATAATATTCATCAAAATATTTATCAAATAAATAGAAATATATTTATATACAATCTCAGAAATAAAAATAAACATATTTAAAAATATAATAACTTTATAATTATTTTAATTTTTATTGTAAAATAGTCTTTTGTTTTTTCCTTGATTTACAAAATTATTTTTATTTTACTAATGTTACTTTTAAAAATATTAAATCAAAAAATAGTATAATAAAAAAAAGTAATATTTATAATAAAAACTTATATACATTAATTGATGGGAGAGAATCGTTTTTATTTATATGTAAAACGTAATTAAAATAATATGTATAAAAGAATTTCTTTTATAAATTAATATATATTGATGAAATGAACAATATAGAAAAAAAAATCGGAGTATAAAATATTTTTTGATAAGAATACAAATAGATTGATTTTTATATTCAGATTTTTTTTTATTTTTTACCCTTGATAGGAATGAGAAGAAAAGAACTTAATTATATATCTTTATAAATTTTCTTAAACTATATGTTTTTACTTTATTTACGAATGATATTATAATATATATAAATTTTAAATATCGCTGGATTCTATTTTTATATAATTTATAAAAAAATTTAATTTCATTAAAGGATGTTCATTAAAAAACTTATATGTCTAATATTTTATATTTGTATTATTATATTTTATTTTTTTATCTATTAAACACTAATTAATTAATTGGATTTTTATATGGATTAATATATTCATTGGATTCTCATATTTTTTTAAAAAGTTTAAAAAAACTTTTGAATATAAATAAAATATTAATTGTAAAGTTTCCCCGCTAAAAAACTAATAATTATCTTTATAATCCGTGATATGTCTTTATTTTCAAAATAATATTATGCAATAATAAAATATTTATTATATGAATCAAAAATTCTTCAAACTGTTGAAAATTGTATACTAACTTATTATGAAAGTTAGAATATCTTAAGAATTCTTCAAAGAAAATCATAATAACTATCATTGTGCACTATACATAAACATATAAAAAACTCGGGAAATGAAATAAAATAGATTATGATATCTATAGCGTGAAGTTAATTAAAAACTGTATATATCTTTCTTAAAGAATCTTATTTCTGATTATAATAATGTACAACCATCAAAAGATTTTAGTTATAATCAAAATGTTGTTAAAAAATTATTCTATTTTTTATATTTAAACAAATATAAATGTAATGTAAACTATAACAAAGTAACATTTTTTAATAAAATTTTTATCTATAAAAACTTTTTAGAGGATACAACCATCGTGATCTATGATATTCAGTTCCTTGAAATGCATTTGAATTCGTATTATTTGGTTTTGTTACATATATGTATAATATCATCTTACATTGTGTTCCAGTGTGGTGAAGTTTTGCGTATGATATAATCATCATTCTATCATTTTGATAATATTATGATCTTCTTCTAATTGTAATATTAATAGAACATTAAGTAATATATACATTATAAATACATTGGCTAAACACTACTTTAGCCCAGTAGTTAGGTTGTGCACAGGCATAACTAATGCTACGTTATCGAACCCGTATCACCCAGTTACCTTCTTCTTATACTTTTGATTTTTTTGAAAATTCTTCAAGGTGAGAGGTTCGAACCCGTTTGGTTTGGAATTTAATTATTACTCTACAACCCCTTGGCCAGCAAATATCAAAATTTATTTTTTTTCGAACAAACCTTAGTAATGAATGAGTGTAAAAGATTTATTTCTTCTTGGGAAAAACGAAAAATTAAGTGAATAATGTATTCTATTTATTGCTTATAAGATGTATTATTTTGCTATGATCACGTAAAACAAAATATTATTTAGATTATTTTATTACATACATATATATCAAAAATACTATATGGAATAAACAATTAATATGATAACTATTTATTCTTTATTGTATTAAAAATAAATAAATAATTGAAAATGTTTAAAATAATGTTTATTTAAATTTAATATTATTCATTTAGAATATTTTATAAAATATAAAATTATCATATTTTTATAACAACGATCAAAAGAATTATAAATTTAAAGTATATTTAAAAAAGAAATCAGTTCAAAAATTTTAATAGTTAAAGTCTTTTTGAAGTGCAAGGTTTTTGATACGTTCTTTCAATTCTTTAAACCTTTCAGATTGAATTGTTTCTTCGATATTATTTTTATTTTCATTAAAAATTATAACAATATCGTTAAGGAATCCTGCTAAATTTTTCATTTCGTGTTCTACAAATCCCCTTCTTACAAGTCCACTTATTCCAATTCTTAATCCTTTTTTATTATAAAGATTCGGACAAGTGTAAATGGATGATTGTTCAACAACCATATTTGCTTGATCGGCTAAATATTCAAAATCTACTGCTGAGATGTCTTTGTTTTGTAGATCTATAAGTAACATATGGGATGTTGTATTAAAGACATTGAATCCAAATATCCTCAATTTTTCACATAACCTATTTGCTGTTGATTGAACTAATTTCATTGATCTTTTATATTCAGGTGAAAGTGCTTCTTTTAAAGCTACTGAAACAGCATATATTACATGAACATGTGGATTTCCATACATTACTGTACTACCATATTTTAAAGAGTCTGAAAAATATTTATTTTTCTTATAAAAAATAATTCCAGCACGTGGTCCACTTAAAGTTTTTTGGAGTACTGTCATGGCAATATCACAATATGGAAAAGGATTATTTTGAAGGTCTGCAGATACGAGTCCTGCCGGATGTGAAATGTCTGCATGGAGTAACATATTATATTTATCACAAATTTCTTTTAATCTTTTATAATCCCAATCTAAGGATCTGATAAATGCCCCTGCGATCAATATATCTGGTTTATGTTTCTTCGCCAACATTTCTATTTCATCATAATCCAATTCGTTATTTTCTTTTATTCCAAATTCATAGAAATGAAATAAATTTGCTTCAAAACTTTTTTGATGTCTCAAAGGTTTATAATGAAAACTATAATGACCCCCTTGTTCTGTGTTCAATCCCAATATTTTTGTATCCTTTCCTTTAAGAGCTAAAAAAATTAATAAATTAGCTTGTGTGCCAGAAACGGGTGCTAAATTTACACTCCAGTTATCATCTAACTTATATAACTTTTTGGCTCTTGCTTCAGTTATTTTTAACAAATCTGTCATATTTTCGAATCTCCTCAATTTATTATCTTCTCTGTAAGATTCAATATACTTGTTAACAAATAAATTAGATGAAGCTTGAAAAACTGCTCTTGAAATAATATTATCATTTGAATTAAAACTTATAAACTCTCTTTGAATCTTTTTTTCTTTTAAATGTAATTGATATAATTCAGGATCCGTTTCTTCTAAATCTTGTTTTAACATAGAAGAGAATTTCTCAAATGTGTTCGGTTGCATATTATTAGAATTATCATTTGACAACTTCATACTTTTTTTTAATTTTGAAGTTTCTTAAATAAAAAAATATTTATTTTCATTGATATTTTTGAAATAATTTTAATTTATTATTAAAATCATAGACATTTTGAAAATAAACTTTTCTTAAATATCAAATTAAGCTTAATGTGTTGTTTTAAACAATATTGTTTTTCCTAAAAAAAACAATGTCAAACTTTTGTTATTTTTGTTGCTAAAAATGATGGAAAATATTATTATTTTTAATAGGATTGAAAATTGGAATTCTTTAATCCTTTTAAATTATGGTGTTTCTTAATCAAAATAAAGGATTTTTAATTAGAATTAGAAAAATCAATTTTAAAAGATGAATGGTTTAATTAAAATAAATAATTAATAAAAAAATATGGAAACAAAACTTAAATCGCTTAATTTAATAGGTATTAATCAAATCTTATGTTTGACAAATTCGAACATCTTACACATAAAATTTTCAAATAAAAATAGAGACGGGAAAAGATGAAAAGGATGGTTGAATAAGTGAAGGCTCAATAGTGTGATTTGAGTATACTCGATATAATGGATACATTACTAGATTAAACTGATGCTTAATTGATCTACTTATAATATCCGTATCGAGTAATGGTTCAATTAGTATTATACTAAAAAAGGTCTGGAATATCACGTGAAAAAAGGCAACATGTTCATCATAAGCAAAACCAGAACAATCCGAACATAATATAAGATAATATTAATATATATAGAAACCAATTAATATAAATTATTCAACCTTATGGAGTTAACAATCTCGGTCCCAAGTGTACTGTAGCCAACTGGAATATTTTATTAGTAAGTAAAATGTTATTTTTAAAAAACCTAACCTTGATTAATATATTTAATATGGTGTTTCTAAAAAATTATTGCTGATAATAAAAAGTTTTAATTTTAATTTTAAATTATCAATATAGAATTACCAAAATTTTTATCCTTTAGCATTGTGAAATATATATTATTACACAATAAAAAATCTATATAAGATATTTTTTTAGATATAAAAGTGAATAATAAACAATTATTATATCCATAATTGTAATTTTAAAAAAATCAATAAAATATATTGTATTATTTCTTGAATTTAAGAACAATATTTTATTTAAAACAATTCATCAAATGATAGTGTATAAAATAATAAATAAATCAAATTTTATAACGATTTTATAGTTGAAAAGTATGCTTTATTATAAATTAACAGAAAAATAAATATTTTTAATTTTTAATAATTTTCAATGAATATTATTATCACGGGCCTCGACCATTATAGATATACCCGTAATGTATAGGTAATAAACACCCACTTCTTGATAATTATAATATAAATTTAAAGAAATGTAATAAGATTTTTTTATCTATCATTTCCTTTCATAATGATGTTTTCATAGGATAAAAAATTAAAAAAATTCTAGAAGAAAATAATAATATCATTGAAAAGACTAATAAAAAAGTAGATTGAGATGGTTAATGAGTTTAAATGGGTATTTCGCTTCTTACGACAAATATCCTTTCATATAAGAAAATAAATATTTTTTTAGAATATATTTAATTTTAACAAGATATTAAAATTATTTGTTAAATATTTTATAAATAAGTATCCATTGTTTTTTTTAACAACTCGGTTAAAAATATCAAAAGATGTAAGAATAATTATGAAAACAGTAATAAAATAAAAAATCTTCCTGAATTGAAATAAAAGTAATAATTTCAATTTATTTTTTTAATATAAAAATAATATAAAAATAATACATAATAAACATAAATGAAATATTGATAATGATTGGTTCAATAAATATGTAATATAAAATTAACCATAAAATATTTAATAACCTAACACCTGTTATAATATTAAAATACAATTATAGATAATAAATATAAAAGTATTTTGATATTATAACAGGTGTTATAAATGAAAAGTATATTAGACGATAATGAATATCATATTCAATTTTATTTTGTATTTTAAAATTTATAAAATTTTTTATAATTAATATTAAAAATACAATATACTTTATAAAATTTGTATTCTGGATAATATTAGAAAATCTTAAGGTATTCTATCATTCAAATATGATATTTATATTATATATAATTATTTTATTTTAAAAATAATTTATTTAGGATTTAGTATATATTCCATGAATATTGAATCAAACAAGTCTACTCTAATCTTAAAACTTATAATAAATTATATATAATATAAAATATCACATTTGATTTTATTTTATGATAATCATCTATAAATCATTCTAAAGGATTATAGAATTAATATATGTATCTTATAATACATTACAAATATAATATATCTCTTATAATATTTATTATTTAAAATATTTTACATTTTTAATAAATTTTTAATTCTATAGAAACTTTGATAAGTCGTATATTTTATTCTCTCTCATAAAATAAAATATATGCATTTTCTTTTTTCATTTCTTTTAATTTACTAACAACAGAATCATTAAAACAATACCAATCACCTTCTCTTTTTGAATATGTAGTATAATGTCCAGATCCAAATCCAAGCTCAATATGATTACATACACTTCTTAATTTATAATTTATATTTTCCATTGTAAACCATTCTTGAAAATCTACTAAATCATTCAGTTTCTCCATAGAATATTCGTAGGTGAATCTTTTTAGAGTAATTATTAAAAATTTGGGATAATAAAATATATCCATTTTCTTCATATGAGAGCATAATTCTTTACAATTTTTACAAAATACGGCATTATCTCCTGATAGATATTCTCTTTTAAAATAAATATCTGAGCAATCTTCTATAGAAATACCATTGTTACTTTCAACATAAATATTTTCTTCAAGCTTAAAATCATTACCAAATATTTCACTAAAAGTATTCTCTTTAAGGTTTAATGTTACAATAGGATAATTCGTCTCATGAATTGATTTGTTTTCTATTTTTATATTTTCTTTGAAATTATATTTTTCTATATTCACATAATTTTTGATGTAAGGATCTAAGCATTGATGTATTTTTTCTTGAAATTCATCATTTTTAAAATCTTTAAGAGTATTTTCTATTTCTATTAACCATGGGTATTCAAATGTATCGTTAAGAAATATAAATGAATTAATTCTTATGGTAAACCATACATATCTTTTTTCATTCTCTATTTCATATACAAATATTCTTTTAAATCTTCTTATCGTATATTCATCTTCTAATATTTCTATTACATTTCTTCTGAATGATATGACAAGCATTTCACCAGTAATACCATATTTAATTTTACATAGTTCCTTCAATTCATTAACAGTAAAATCTTCATCTATATTAATTTTCATTGGAAGTTTTTCTTTTAAATTTCTCGTTAGAATTACCATTGGATGCATTCTTCTTTTCTTAGGTATCGATAATGTTAAAAATAGAAAAGGGTCATATGTAATACTTTCTTTAGAACAGTTAACACATCTAAGTTTGGAATGAAGAAGGCCATAGAAATTTTTACCAATAAATGAATTATTCATTTCAAGGAAATTTAACCATGGTTTATATTTTTTAAAATCGTCTTTTACAATCATAAATTGTTTCTTATTTCTTTTTTGTATTTTACGAATCTTTTTGGTGGTCATCTGATTTTCTTCATTTTGTATTTCATCTAAATCTTCAAATCCACTATCTGTATTTTCTGGTTCTTTATCTCCACGATCTTCTTGTGAATTTTTCATTTCTTTTTTTATATAATCTATATTATCATCTTTCTTAATTGTTTTTAATTTCGTATATTCTTCATAATATTCTATATATTCATCTGGTGTTATTTCTGTATCACCTATACTCTCATTAACTATTCTTTCGTTGATTGCTGCATTTTCAAATATCTCAATAATTTCATTTTTATTAAAAATATATTTTTTATCTTTACATTCTGCAGAAATATTTAAATCTTCATGTATTTTATCTAAAAGTATGGAAATAAACTCTGGTGCGTCTTGTTCTTGATAATCGCTATACTTTTTTGTAGTAATGGCTAATTCTCTTTTGAATTCATCTGGTCTAACTGTTCTTTGTGTTTTTAACATTTTAATTACATCTGATAAAGCCTTTACCAATCTTCCTCCTGTTCCTAAGTTATTGTTTTCAGATATTCTATAGTCACCACATAAAAAATCTGAAAATTCTTTATATGCAAAGATACCTTGTAAACTGCTGTTCATAAAACAAGTATTCCCAAGATTACCCAAACCACCCAAGGCATTATCAGCAATAACTTTTATATTTTGCCCGTATAATTCACATACCCTCGTGCATGGGTCTAGTTTCATATCATTAGAATATACTCTGTATGATCTTTCAAATTTTTCCAATGTAATTTCTTCGTTAAGAAATAAAATCCTAATCACATCGAACAAAATCTCATCCCCATGCAAACTTACTTCCTTTTTCACCTTTTCATCCATAGAATAATAATATAATGTTAATCGTGTTGACATACTATCACTACGCTGATCTTCTAAAATCTTCATAGGGTTTTTATTCCAACAAATAATTTTTATGCAAATAAAACAAATTTTAAAAAAAATATTTTTTTCAATATTAGAATTAATCAGTTTTGTATTATTCTTACATAATCTTATAATGAATCAGGTAATTATGTTATTTCATATCATTATCAATTATATTTTATTTGTTTAATAATCAATATTATGATATTTTATATTTGACCATAATAAACAAAAATTATAATTTATGATATTTTGGATTCATATATTAACACATTCTAATAAGTTAAATATACTCTAACACAATTAGTTGTAAATATACAATATTGATGGAAGATATGTAAGCCGTTATTTAAAATAAATTTTTTCTAATAAAATTATAATTTTTAATAAAATATCATTTTTACAATAAAATTTTTATTTATTTTGAATTACGTCTATTCCGGGCATATCTCCTCCTTCTATCATAGTTAACAGTGCACCACCACCTGTACTCAATTTTTGAAATTTTCCATTAAATTTATTTACTGCTGCTAAAGTATCACCACCACCTATTAAAACATCTTTCCCTTCCAACATTTTAATTAACTCTTCAGTACCTTTACTACTGTTATTTTCTTCAAAAATACCAGGCGGGCCATTCCAAAATATTATGTTACTTTTTTCTACCAATAATTTTAAATCTTCAATTGTTTCAGGTCCTATATCAACACATATCTCATCTTTTATGCAATTTCTTTTAATGATAGCATATGGTTCAGTCGATATAAAATCTAATGGTAGAAAAATTTTACAATTATGCTTTTTTGCTTCAGAATATATTTCATATACAACATCTTCTCCCTCGCAATAATTTTTACCTATGTTTTCTTTGTATTTATATTTTATAAGGGTGAAGCACATAGCACCAGTAAAATATATATTTTTTGTATAATTAATCAAGGATTTTATCAATGGAAGTTTATCTTTTACTTTTTTTCCTCCTAAAATTATAAGATCTGAGTTGTTTAAGCAACTGGTCATAGAAATTTCTTTTTTCATTAATAAACCCGCGTACACATTAAGTTTTATTCCATTTACAGAGCCACTCCATCTATGTGCAACACCAAATCCATCCATTACACAAATATCCGCATTTTTTTCTATCCATTTATACAGAGCAGTATTTTTTATAAAATTTTTCTCTTCATCATAATATCTAAGATTTTCCATTAAAAAAATTTTACCATTTTCAATATTTTTATTAATATCAGTAAAAATAAGTTTTTCTTTTAATTTGTTTTCTAAATACGATACCAGAGGTTTTAAAGAACATTCTTCTCTGTTTTTGGGTCTTCCTAAATGACTTCCTATGATAATATATTTACATCTCTTATTTAACATGTATCTAATGGTGTCTAATGTGCTATCTATTCTAAATCCTTCCATAACCTTATTGTTTTCCATCGGAACATTATAATCTACTCTGTAAAAAATTCTTTGTTCATTGAGATCAATGTCTTCTATGCTTTTCTTTTGTAAATAATTATTTTTAGATTTTATCATTAAGGACAAAATAAACAAATAATAATAAATTCTCGTAGGTTAGGTTAGGTTAGTGCATTTTTAAAAATAACGTTTTAATCCAAAATGGATTATTTCTTTGTATAAAAATAATTATTTCTATTTATTTGTAATTTACTTCTAAAAAAGAATTATTATTTAAAATGTTTTAAAATATTATTATATTCAATTTATTTGAAATAATTGATGATAAATAAATTAAATATTTTATAATATACTTTTAATTATAACAAGGTCAAAAAAAATCATAGAGTTAAAATCATCAATAAAATATCAAACAAGCTTAATATCCATCTGGCTTTCCTCCTTTCCGTGGATCTGAATATGCAAAAATTCTTTTTTTCTTATTTTCATCTGTTCGAATTATTAAAGATTGAACAGATGTAAAATTTGAATTCGTGATACATTCTTTTACTTGATGTCCAAATTTTGTAAGTTCTTCTCTTAATTCACGCGGGAGTATATTTTCTATATATAAAATATTGGGGTTAAATTGATGATGAAATCTTGGGGCATTTATGGCTTCTTCCATGGATAATCCTAATTCCATGTAAAATATTACAAGAATAATATTTGTTGGAATTCTAGATCCTCCTGCACCCCCTAATAAAATTGTTTCATTATTATTTTTTAGGATTAATGGTGCGATAGAAGAAAATGGTCTTTTTCCTGGGTGTAATATATTTTTCGGAGATGATGATAAAAGATAGGCACTGTTTATACCTGGGATATAAAAATCGTTGATTGTGCTATTAAAACATATTCCAGTTTTAGGATCTAATATTTTTGAACCAAATGCTAGATCGATGCTAGATGTTAAAAGTACTGATATGTTATTACTATCAACAACATTTATATGTGTAGTACCGTTATCGTATGATGTATGTTTTTTGACGTTATATTCTGTTTCATCGAGAACTTTTTTTAAATTTATCTTATTAAAAATTTCTTGAGATCTTTTATCAGAAATTTTATTTTTTATCATTTCCCGATAATTTTGTAGAAAATCTGGGTCACAATAATCAGCTCTTTGTGAATAAACAAATTTAAATATTTCTACCAGTACATGGTAACTACTAAGTTTTTGATTTTTTTCTAAAATATTTAAATTATATTTTTCAAGAGTTTTTAAAATTTCTATTAAAAATATTCCAGCTGATGGTAATCCAGAAGTAATGATTTCATAATCTTTGTATTTTCCAGTTAAAACATCCCTAAACACAGATTCATAATCTGAAAAATCTTTTTTTGTAAGACATCCACCTTTTTTGTTTACAAAATTTATTATATCATCAGCAAGTGATCCAATATAAAAGGATTCTGGGTCTTCTGATATTTTTTTTAATGTCTTGCTAAGATTTTCTCGGTAGCAATATTCATCGTGTTTTAAAAGTTCTCCATTTCTTGTATACGTTTCTTTTAATCCTTCATCTTTAAAAATATGTGCTTTATTTTCAAAAAGTCTTTTTTCTAAGATTTTAGATACTTTGAATTTCTTTGCAATCTGAATATTTTCTTCAAAAAGATCTTTCCATGGCAACTTTCCAAATTTCTTATGCGCTTTAATGTACCCTTTAATTTCACCAGGAATACAAACGGCTAATCCACCTTCTATGGAATTTTTTGGGTTCTTTTGTATTTTTTCTATATTTATATTGGTTGGTGCCATTTCTCTACTGTCTATCATATAATATTGCGGAGACTCTTTTTTACTTTCATCCATAATTACCATAAAAGCACCACCTCCAATTCCGGATGAAAACTGGTTAATAATTCCTACACATATAGCTGTTGCTATTGCAGCATCAACAGAGTTACCACCTTTCTTAAGAATGTTAACACCAACTTTTGAAGCTTCATAAACTTCAGACGATATAGCACCATTTGTATAAAAAGTATTATCACCAATTTTATCTTTTATTTTAAATGTATTGTCTTTAATATATATTTTAAATGATTTCTGATTTTGTGTTTCAAAAAATTTCATATGGCTATAACGAGATTTTTATATATTATATTTTAAGTAAAGCCAATTTGGCTGAATGGCTATGGGTGGTAACTAAATCTCAAACATCGTGGGTTCGAATCCCTCACACAGAAGAATTTTCAAAAAAATAGAAAATAGAATAAAAAAAAAGTTATTGCACAGATGTGGGTTCGATAGCATAACATTGGCTGTATCTTATATAAAAAACCCATTATTAGATTAAAATGGTGTTTGGCCAGCGTAATTGCAATTCTTGTATTGATTTGTGGTTCGGCTAATACTATGCTAAGAAAAAGATTGGGAATCTCTAAAAAATTAAGAAATGGAGACGACGTACATCATATATAAAACATTAACGTTCTGGGTATAATGTAAAATGAAAATAATACATATCTGTAGCAAAACCAGTTGGTACAAGTTTAAATGTGCTTTAAGAATCAAAGGTTATAAGCCAGCCAGGAAGACTTTTATAAATAAAAGTTTCATTTAAAAAAAGATATATTATTTTATTCGTTTCTTAATTACACGTTGTTTTATAATTGGTATTATTTTATTCGTGATTTAATTTTATAACTTTTAATATTAATTCAATAAATAATCGTTGTTTATCCTATTCAATAATTTTATCTTATTCTTTATTATTATATTTTTCATATCATTGTTTTATCAGAGACAAAATAAAGTTATTTTTTTATTCATAAAACTTTATAGTTTTATATAATATGTAAAACTAGTTTAAAAATCATTTATGGTGTAATTCCAAAACTTTTTAAAACGGAAGTATAAATATTTTACAACTCAACATTTTATGTTTTTACTTTTAAGCTTGATATTTTGCGATGAATTATTTCATATAAAGTTGGCCAATACTAATAAATATATGACAGCAGATTCAAATCCAAAAACAACAACAGATATAAAAGCCGCTGGTAAATTTAAAATGGTAAATAGTAAAGTTGTGGGAACTTTTTTTGTTGTGGAGATTAAAACTAAAAAAATATTTGATATATCTAGAAATGTATCGAAATTGATTTTATATGGAAATAGACATGGTCGTATAAATCAAAGATTTATAATCACACAAGGTCCTAGACGTGTTTCGGTTATTAAAACTGCTAACGGTATGTGTTTAAAATATATCGAAAGTAGAAATAATTTTGAAAGACGCAGATGTGCTTCAACTGCTGATCAATTTTTCGAAATTATTTATTTAAAAGATATTGAAAATAAGAAGAAAATCAAAGAACTAAAAACAAAAGTTAGAGAGTTGGAAGCAGAAATTTTAAAAACGCAACAACCAGCAGAATCTAAAACCTGTACAGCAGAACTTAATGAAATTAAACTTTTACAGGAAGAAAATAAAGAATTAAAATCAGAGGCAAAAAAAGCTTTGGAAGATAAAAGACCAACTAGAAATTTATTAAGCGACATGATCTCACCAACTGAAAAAACAAATCTTGAAGATCAATATAATAGAAGAAAACACCGACATTTGAAACATATGCATTACCATGGCAATTAAAAGAGTCTTACAATTAAAGATTATCATTAAAGTTAATAAATTTAAATAAATTGAAAAAATCTTATTTTTAAAAAATACAATATATTAATATTTTAACTCATTATTTTATGAAAATTAAATTTTTGATATATTTTATTATTTTTTAAGTTTTCACCTGCGCAATAAAACAGTATTTTATAAATTTCAATATTATTTTTTTACTCTAATACTTTTTTATACATTTTTTTATATTTCAGTTTTTTTCAAAGTTTACAAACATAATTAACAAATATTTTCCAATATTCTAATTTTTCTATTTTATTTTCCCCTTCGAAAATAAGAAACTTAGACATAGAAAAATTAGAAATGTATTTTTTATATAGTTAATTGAAAAGGGTATTAAAGAATTAAGAAAACTTTAAAAAATGGTTATATAATCAATATTAAATTTATAATTAAGTTTGCAATCGAGTGTGGTATTATACATAATGGTATATTTTATAGATTATGTAATATGTATATTTTTTAATTTGAATAAAAATCATATTATTTCAAAGATTCTATATCTAGCTAATGAATTTAAAGTATACATAACGAATTTTCCAAAAAAAACAAATATTCCATTTAAATAAGAACCACTCTTTATTCAATTTGAATTATAAAAATTTATTAACTCATATAAATACAACTGAATGTTTAATTTTATTTATAAGAAATTTTTAACAAAAAAGTATACCGTGGTAAGAATGAAATATATAAATATTATATTTTTTTGGGGATTATTATAAAAACAAAGATATCGATAATTTAATATTATTACTAAAAATTAATAATTCTCTTTATTTAAAAAAAAGAATTGAAGGAAATGAAATTCTTTTGAGTCATCAAGAATGAAGAAGTATTATATTTTTTCATAATTAAATGTTAGATTATTTTATTTTAATATTTTTCTTATATAATTTTTTGTAAGTTTTATATATGGTACAATTTTTTTGAGATTGTATAAGTATTATACCCATAAAATGTTAATATTGATGTATATCCTAAATTATATATTTTGTTGTGTGTATTATTCTTAATATATTTTTTATTTTTATTCAAAATCCATCCTGTTATATAACTTAATTACATAACATTAATAAAAAATATAATTGAATTCTTGAAAATAATTAATCATTTAAAATATTTATATATTTTCTATTAAATTTGATTTTATTGTATTTTATTCAACATATTCAATTTTCATTACAAAAAAAGAAAATTATATAAAAATAACTGAAAAAGAAAATTATAAACAAATGCGGAAAATAAAATAGTGTATATGCGCTATAAAAAAAAATTATGAAATATAAAACAAATAATCTATTCTTTTTAGAGGTTAACATAAAGTAGTATATTTTTTTATAAAAAAATCAGATAAAGCGAATGAATTATTTATGACCCATGATAAAATTTTGTAGATACACAAAATGGATGTTAACTTCTCTTTTTCTTTTTATTTTATTGGGATATTATTTTAATATAAGAAAAAGATATAAAATTATTGTATTTTTTTCTATTGTTAGTATATTTGATTATATTTACTATAGATCACAAATAAATGGTAGAAAAGCAAAATTTATAGAAAAGTTTAAAATTAAGATGGATTATGAAAATTATAAATATCTATTATATGTAGATGTTTTTAATTCTGTATTCTTGGAAAATATGACTCATGATTTCGAAAGGAAAGATTTCATAAAATATAGAGATATTCTATTTCGTCTTATTGAAAAATATGGTGGGACTGTTTTGGATGATGAGACCGATGGACTTGTTATTTTATTTAATAAAAATGTTTTAGAGTTTATTAAGAAGCTTAATTCTTCATTGTTAAAATTTAAATGGACGGAAGAAACTATAAAATATAATTTAAAGAAAAAAAATAATACTGGTTATATTTTTAAAGGTATTTCTGTTAGAATGGCTATCGATAGTTTATCGTTAAAAAGAGCCTATGGAAAATATGGTGAATATTGGTTAGCATATCATACTAAAAAAATTAAACATTATCACAAATATATAAATCCAGGAGAAGTTTTTTTATCGAAAAAAGTAGCAAATCAAATAATGGGATCAAAATTAATGAAAAAGGTGAGTGATATAGAAAATGAATTTATTTTTTATAAAAGAAGAAATCGTTTTTATATCATAGAAAATATATATAAAGAAAGAGTAAGTTATCTCAACCATAAAAAAGATGCTACAAAATATTATTTTTTGGAATCCAAAAAATATATAAATAAAATCAATGAGAATTTAATAACTCAATAATATTTTTGATTTGAATTAACAAAGTTGAGCATGTTTTAATCCATAAATATCACGTGAATAACTAAGATGCCTAAGTATATAAATATACATTACTTGGATATAATTCAACAGATTGAACAAAACTAAAAACAAACTTGTATAGCACATATAATAAAATTTTTAATTGATTATACTATGAAATATACGTATATCCTAATTATCCATCAATGGAAAATATTTTTATTTAATATAAAATTATATAATATAAACTTATTTAAGATAATTATTGATGTTGATTCATAAATCTAAAAAGTCCTATCGAAATACATTAGGAAAATGTAACATCTAAAACAAATCTGTATTTATTATGTGCTATCGTATAATCAGGATATAAAAATAAACTTGGAATATTTTTTTAAATAACGTTTTAATTTATATAACAATTTATACACACAATTTTGTGAATAATAAATAGTAGTATTTGTAACATATTTTAATTAAAATCTCATTATGTTAAACATGGCTGTATTCTATTTTAATATAATAATTTTTAAATCCGTTTGGTCCAGTAGTCGTGGAGTGGTAACCAAATACCAAACCTGGCGGGTTCGAATCCCTCAACAAGAAGAATTTTCAAAAAAATGTTGAAGAGAAGAGAAAAGGTTCTTGAATGGGTGAGGATTCAATAATGCAACATTAACTGTGCCTTGTATAACGACCCCATTGCTAGATTAAAGTAGTGTTTAGTGGTGTAATTACAATCATCGTATTGATTTGTAACTCAACCAATATTATACCAGAAAGAGGTTAAGAGTCTCTAAAAAATTAGGAGAGGTGGTGACGTGCATCATACGCAAAATCCTAACGTCTGGAGCATAAGATAAGATGAGGTTAATGCATATATGTGGCAAAACTGGTTAATACAAGTTTAGATATACTTTAGGAACTAAAGGTCTCAGACCACGGTAGGCTGCAACCGGCTAGGAGACTTATAATAAATAAAAGTTTTTAAGAGATTTATACAACATTATCGTTAGTAAAGGAATTCTTAATCCAATATATTTTCTTGGTAATATTGATTTACGCTATTATAATGGTGTTGTTTATTTAATTTCGGAATTTAAGCTTCCATTCTGTATCATACACCATATTCGGCATTTTTAAATATAATAAAAAATTGTTTTATTAAGCTCGATGATATAGGATGATATTAAACACATGAGAAGAATTCTTTGAACATATTGATGAAAACTTTAATTCTATAATATCAAATAATGGGGCGGGTTTTTTTAGAAAAACGATAAAATTATTTATTCAAATAAGGCAATTTTTACATATATACTATTTTGCAAGTTACATTTTTTTACTATAATTTATAATTTCTAGATCGTATGAAATTGATTAAAAAAAGTTTTTTTCTTTTTGAAACATTTTTATTTATTTTGGCTTTATACAAATTTATCAAAAAATTCTTATAAATAACACAATATACTATACATTTCTTTTATTTGTTAATATTATTTAATAAAACCCAATAAAATAATATAAAATTTATGTTTAATTTATTTTTTATTAATTTATCTGTTGTTTGCTTTAAATTGTTATCAATTATTTTATAAAAAATTTTAATTTTATAGATGTAAAATTTATATGTCGTTCTTTTAAAAATTTATTTTAATATATTTATCTAAATAAATATATTTTTATTTTAATCAAATATTAAAAGAAAACCTTATTTTATTTAATACTAAAAAATTACAATTATTACTTTCCATTGCGAATATAAAATATTTCGTTTTATTTGCAGGTTATTTTCAAAAAAGTTTTTATTGTTTTTTATTTAAATTGTAATATATCAATATACAAATGATTTAATAACATCTATAAATATTCTACAGTTCAAAAAATTATGACATTCAAAACAATCTTTCGTATTATATTCACAATTTTTTTTATATTTTTAATAGCAGGTTTTGGATTATTTGTATATCTTTTTTATAAGACTAATAAAGAATGTAAAAATTTTAAAATACCTTTTGAAGATAGAGGGAAAGATACCATTGTTATAGATAATGATTTATTTAAAATATATTTTGAAAGAATAAATAATATTTATACATCTGATCATAAACTAAAAGAAGAATCAATACAATTTAATGATAATAAATATAAGATAAGAATCGGTGAAGAAATGGCCACTATTGGTTTATCTTCGGAATCAGATCAGCCATCTAAAAGTTTATATGAATCAAAGAAACCAAAAGGTTTTTTAAACCCAATATATTATTTAAAAATGTATAAAATTAGAAATATTGAGATAAAATCGAAATCTGATGAAGGAGAATATAAAGTATATACATTATCAAAGAAAAAAGAGGATTGTAGGCTTGTATTATCAAATATGAAAATAAAATTTAGTAAGTTTGCTCCATCTTGTGATGTTCGTACGGAATTAGTCGAACCAAAACTTATTGACCAACCTAATCCAAAACATAAAATTTCAAATTTTAAAATTATAGAAAAAAAACCAAGAAAATTATTATTAGAAAAGAAATTAAAGAGAATAGAATCATTTAAAGATAATGAAAATATAGTTAATTTTCCCATAGAAGAAGAGTCAAAAAATCCAAATGTTTTATCGAACTCGGATAAAAAGCCTCAAGAAACTTTTAAATCCGAAAAAAATATTGATGAAATAGACACAAACGCAATAGAAACGGGAGAAATTGAAAATGATGAGTGTCTTTATTCTGAACCAAAAAACGAAAGAGAGAAAGGTGCTGAAATTATGATTGAAAACTCGTCAAATGAATTAAGAAAAGAAGAATAACAATATAATAATTTGTAAATAAAAGTTTTTAAAAGCACTTTAATTGGAAGTTTTTAGCCTCGCCTATCTTGATTCCAATATTTATTGTATCTTTCGTAATATTCTCCCGAATAGCCATTATCCTTTTGTGGAGTTTCGTTATTTTCTGCCATATATCCCATATTTCTTTCAGGTAAATTGGGGGCGTTTAAACATTGTTGTATCAAATTTTCATGATTGGCAATGATAGGTTTAAGTTTGGGAGTTGCAAACGTATAAACATGGCCACTCTCGCTTGCAACTAATAATAAAATTTCTGTTCCTGTTAAAATATTAAGCTCGTAAGCTTTTTTCATAATACCTTTCTTTCTTTTACTAAAAGTCACACTTCTTTTATTTTTACCTTCAATAAAAGCCATTTTAATTTTCTTTCTTCCACATTTTCGTGGCTTCTTTTCTTCTGCAAATCCATTGTCAGAACTTATCTCGGGCGCATTTTCTTTATAATAATCATTTACATTCAGATTATTACTGTTAATTAAATGATTAATATTATATTGATTATATCCATTGTAATTTGGAGTATAATTACTCGGCTGTGTGTGATGACTATTTGATGGTGAATGGTATTTACTGGCATTGTATTCTTCTAGGCTATCTAGCTCTTGTCCATATTGCGATTGTTGATAAAAATTATAATTTTGTTGTAAAATATCCTCATCATAATATTGTTCATCTGAAATTGTTGTAATGTATGGTGTTTCTTCTTCATTATCATTTGTTTTGTATGTTTTATTTCGTTCGATCATGTATTGGGATTGAAAAAACTTACTTTATATGGAAAATTTTGAGCGTGTGATACCAAATCGAAAAAGGAGTAAAACTTATTATTCCTTAGGGAAATTTTTAAGAATTACGAAATAAACCCACCTTAAAAAATTATATTTTATTAAAATGTGACTTTTTGACAGTGAATTACATTTTTTCAACAAAAATATTTTTTATTGGCCTTTTAAAGTAAATAATATAATTTACCATTTTCGTCATATTTTTTTTCTTGTAAAAATTACAAATGATATTCTTTCAACACCACAATTGTGGTTTTCGTTTTTAAAAATTTTTTGATTTTTAAATGATAAATTTATTTGTTAATTAAGAAAATATTTCAATAAAAATGTGTATTTCTATATTTATTCTTCCAGTGTTGGTATTTTATACAAAAATCATTTATTAACTAAATAAGAAATATCATGAC
This sequence comes from Spraguea lophii, assembly GCA_001887945.1. Classification (NCBI taxonomy): domain Eukaryota; kingdom Fungi; phylum Microsporidia; family Spragueidae; genus Spraguea; species Spraguea lophii. The sequence goes on along the minus strand of LDOQ01000289.1, from coordinate 71,134 downwards.
ATCTTTCAAACAAGTTTTTTTAGATTTAATTTTTTAAAATATAATACATTTTTTATATCACAGCAAGTCAAAAAATGAAAGAGATCATAATAAGCTAAAATAATATTTTATATTATTTAAAATATTTACAAAGAAATATAAAACATATCATATCATGTTTCATCTCAGGTTTTTTTTCTCCGCCTCCTCATTCTTTCATGAAAGAATGTACAAAATCATGTGTTGAATATTTTATAAATTCTTTATATACCGAACCTACAGGTAAAATATTTCTTATAATTGAATCTTTTATAAAAGATGTAAGTCTTATACACACAGAAAATAATAATGTGTTAAATAGATTTTATGATTATTTATACAAAAAGAAATTTATTCTTTGTGAAATAGGAATGTATTATTTAGAAAAATATATTTTAGTTAATACAAAAATTCATTATTTGACAGTAGAAGAAAAGAATACAAATAATTTTATTAACAATAAAATGATTATGTTTAAATGGATAGAAGTTACACATTTGGAAATAGAGGATAATGATTATACTGAAATTATAAAATATTTTAAAAATATAGAAAATCAATTTACACCTTCTATGATGATAAAGACAGCCTTACAAACTATTAAAATGATTTATAATATAAATTCCAATGAGATTGGACAAGATCAATTGCTTCCTATCTTAATTTACATAATAATAAAATCCCAGGTAAAAGATATATATTTAAAAATAGATTTTATGAAAAAATACAGAAGAAAGAAATATTTACAATGCCATGACAATTGTTTACATTTGAATAATAATACAAATATTAATAATCCTAATTGTGAATGTATCACATTGTTAGATAATACCCCTGAACAAGAACTTGAATTTTATTTGTTAACATATCAATCAGCATTATTTTTTATTGAAACAACAGAATATAATACTTTAAATATTTCAAAAGAAGAATTTGAAGGTAAAATAGAATTTTATATAAATGATTTACAAGAAATAAAACAAAATAAAAAAGGTTACATCGAAAAAACTAAAAATAAAATAAAAAAGATATTTGGATCATTAACAGATTTATCTACGAATAAAAAAATATAAAAAATTTAATTTAAATAGAATGTTTAAAGAAGATATTTTAAATTAAAAATAAATAAATAAATAATTTATTTGTATAATACGCATTTAATTAAGAATGTTTAACAAAATATAACAATTAAATCTAAAATAAATTTAAATTCTGAAATAATTCAAATATAAAAATCAAATATAACAATCAAAAGAATTGGAATTTAGAAATAAAATTTTTTATTAAAATAAATTACGTTTTTATTTAAATTGTGTTTTGTATTTTCGTTTTTTTTCCATTGCTTTAATAGCTTCATTTATCCATTTATTATAATCAAATTTTGCATCTTTAAGTGTTTTACCATATCTGTTAAGATCTTTAATACACGATTCTTTTAATTCTCCTATGATTTTTGATATTTCTTCCACATTTTCTAAATTCACAATAAAAATACCTTCAAAATCAATTGTTGCTGTAATTTCTTTAATAAATTTTTTAAAATGTAAATATTTTCTAAAATTTTCATTGTCTGTTATTTCTGAATGGTAAATAAAAAGATTTTGATTGTTTATTAAATCATCCATTATTTCTTTTAATCTTTTGGATATTTCATTTTGTTCTCCTTCACTTAAAATTATCTCTTCTTCCATATTTAATATTTTTTCTATAACAAATCTTATTCTCCCGCCATTTTTATCCCGTAAGATTTTTATTACGGTATTTAAATCATTTTTAATTCCTATTTCTAAATCTTTTTCTTCTTTTTCTCTACCAACATTTATGATTTTCCCATCTTTCATTATAATTGAACTATTTTTAGAATATGATTTTATTATTTTAGGTATTTTATCAGGAGGCTCTTCACCAGGACTTCTATTTTTATTTCTATTTTCAATGATATCATGTATATTTCTATTAATTATTCTTTCTGAATTTATAAATATCTCTTTTTCTTTTTTATTCTGATTTTCAGTTTTATTTATAACTTTTTTTAAATTTTTTCTTTTAAAATCCATCATATTAAAATTATTCTTATTAAATTCCATTGGTTTAAACCCCACACTTTCTTTTTTATGTTCATCATCAATTATATTTTGTTTATTATAATTTTTTTTTGTTTCTTGATATGGTATATGTTGTTTCCCAAATATTACTTCTTCAATAGGAGCTATAGTTTGTCGTTTATCACCAGAAGCATTATTTAAAAATTCTTTATTTTTCATTGTTTGATTGTTATAAGATTCTTTTGTAATATTCAATGGTGTTACCGGTGTTTGTTTGTTTGAATAAACAAATTTATCTTCTGTTTGAATTGTTCTTTTTCCTTGTGATAAAATATTTTGTTTTTTGTTTGCATAAATAGCATCTCTTTGATTTAATAAAACATTAAATCCTCCATTATTATTTCTATGGATTTCATTAAATTTTTCCGTATCAATATTTTTTTTGATTTTTACAAAATTTTTTTTTATTTCAAAACTATTTTTAAATCCAAAAATATCTTTAATGCCTTTGTTATATTTCATCTCCTCTTCAATTCCTATTGTTTGAAAATTATTATCAATATTATTTTTTTCTGGAATTATTTGTTTAGTTTCTATTTTATTGATATTTGGATTTTGAACATTTTTAGAAATTTCATGCCTCGGTGCACCAATGTACGATAAATCACAAAATTTATCAGAGTTTTGAACCTGTGCATATGGTGATTTTTCTTTACCTAGATTTTTATTATATAAAATTTGATTATGTGGTTGTTGTTTATCAAAATATTTTATTGGCTGAGATTGTCTTTGATTTATAATATTTTTATCTTCTGAAATATTTTTTACATTACCAGGCCATCTGCCAATAAAATCTTCACCAACCCCTTTTCGTTTCTCCGGCATTGTGTTAAACGAAGTTTTTTTAGGCGCTTCAACTCTTTTAGAAGATGGTGGAATGTTGTTCATATTGTTGACCGAATCACCAGGAGATCTTGAATTATTAAATATTTGTTTTTGTGTATTAGATCTCATATGAGGACTATTATAAGATCCACGATATTGTTGTGGACTATAAGAATAATGTATTCTATTTAACGCATCATTATAATTTACATCTGATTTATTACCACCACCCTGATTTATTTTATTGCCACCACTTTGATTTATTTTATTACCAATTTGAAAAACATCAGAATTACCCATGCCACTCTCACTCCCCCTACCATGTCTATTATATTGTATTTCCTTATTTTTACACAACTGTAAAACCTGCATAGGATTTACAAATCTTACATCCTTCCTATATTCAATATTTTCTTCCAATAATTTATCATAAATTCCATACCTCAACAATAATTCCACAAAAAATCTTTTCTGATTATCATTGCTCAACGAAGATATCTTCTGCATAATCTCATTAAAAAAAATAAAATATTCATCTGCCCGATGTACCCGTGATAAAACAACATGTTCAAGCTTTATAAGAATCCTATATGTTTCTTCTTCACTATATATACCTACTAAACCAATATGTTTTAATAAAGATATCATCTGTTTTGCAGTATTCTTTCTATCTTCTATTGATATCATGGGGATGTGGATTTATGAAATTAAAAATCCATTGTTTTAAAAATACTCAATTATAAATTGAATGCATATTACAGAAACTCTATAATTATGTAATTACATCAATAGCTTTATTAAAATAAAGTCAAAGGTTTAATACCTAATAATAACACTTTTAAAAATATTAAAAAATTATTAATATCATTGTAATGATAATGATTTTATATTTAAGCAATTTTATCAATTACATGAATAAAATGGAATATAAAGAATTAATATATTGTGTATAATTTTGTAATTAATAATAAAAATTTTTAAAAATAATTTATATATGATAAATAAAATATTTTATTTTTCATGATAAAATTATAATTACAATGTATAATCGTAAACTTTGAAAATTAATTAAAATTTTATTTTTTACACGGGGTAATGTATTTTATTTATTTAAAATGGTTATTTACACCTGTTTTTTATTCTTTATAACTTTAAAGAACGTTCGAAAAAAAAGGAGATATATTACTTTCTCATTATATATAAATATTTCAAATACAACGAGAAATATTCATATTTAATAAAATATTAATTAAATATATAAATATATAAATTTTATAAACTTTTAATATTTATATATGATTAAATATTTGTTTTATAATTATTAATTAATTTTATTAAATATGAATTATTAGAAATTTCTTTTTTTCTAAGTAAAACTGTATTTTAAGATGTTGATTTATTTTTTATTAAAATAAATATCAATGAAACTTTAAATTAAAATATTTTATATTTATATTTAAATAATTTAATTAAATTATATCTTTTACAATCACATTTTAAATATTTTTATATCGTTTATTTATTATAACTACTTTAATACACATATTATGAGATAATATCTTTATTTATTCAATTTTTATTAAATGTCATTTATCAGATAATTATTTTTATTCTTAAATTGACATTTATCATATCTATTAAAACTTATTTATTTATATATTTATATAATTATTTATAATTCTTTATTAAAATATAATTTTAAAAGATTTATATCTTTCAATTTCTTTTTTTTTGTTTAGATTATCACCTGTCAATAGATTTTTATTCTTGTTTAGTAAATTATTTTATTTAAATACAAACTATGTATTGTGGTTATGTCACGTTCTTTAATTCCTAAAGAAATTACTATTTCTCAGATTTATTTTTTAAGGAAGAGAACAGATTTGTCGTTGCGAATAATAAAAATTACAGAAAAAATAAATGAGGATATTTTCTATGGTATAATCAATTTTAAATATTGGGAGGAAATTCATAGGATGCATTTATTGGTTTTTGATGTTGATAGTATATTTTTTAAATGGTTGATGAGAAGTGGTGTTTGTAAGACGGAAAATGATTTTAGAAAGGCTTTAACACGATTAGGATGTAAAAGTGATGATTTACAAAATAAATTTAATAGAAAAATAAATATTCTCGATAATGATATTTCGTTGGAAAACTTTGAATCTGAGTATGTGAGGTATTGTATGACGGATGGACAATATCAGATTGATGGTGTTAAAAAGTTTGGTTCTTATACTGTACCTGGTACTAAGGCTGTAAATGCATATAATCTTTATAAGATTGTATGTAATAATGGAGGAATGGAGGCTGTTACAAACGATCAAAAATGGAAATCTTTATTTTATCAATCTGGAAGAAAAACTAATATCTCTTATACGGTAAGAACATTTTATAAAAAATATTTATTGGAATTTGAATATTTTCGGAGAAATGCAGAAATTGAAAGTGATTATATTTTCAATGTAGGAGAAACTATTTCTTTTATTGCTGATAATGATGAGAGGTATTTTGGAAGAGTAAAAATACGAAGAAATAGAGGAATGAATCAATATTATATACAATTTGCAGGTTGGGAAAAAGAATATAGTGAATGGTATTGCGAAGATATTTTAGAAAAAAGTAAAATATCGGAAATTTCCAAGGAGATGATCAAAGCAACACCTAAATCTTCTAAAAACAATTATTTGGTCAACGATCCATTAATCAGAGAAAAACACTCACATTTTAATTTAGGCAAAATAGCATATGAATCAGTTGAAGATAAATCTATAAATCCTGTACCTATATTCTCGTTTAAAAAAAGAAAAATGATTATTGAAGAAGAAGATAACAAATTAGAAAGCCTATTAATTGCTATTGATTATCAAAATGAAAAATCCAAAACAATTAATCATGAAAATTACATTATAAAAAATTTTATACCAGAGCCTCCTATGGAAAAAAATGAAGAATTACAAAAAAAAGAAGAAATATTAGATGGTGAAGAAGAATATTTAAATAGTACATTAAAACTAAAATCACTAACTAAAGAAGAAAAAGATGAAGTTAGAAAATTTCTAAAGCCATTAGGTATAAAAGGGAAAGAGCCGAAAATGACAGAATACAATTATTTTTTTCTTAATTATTTTCAATAGATCAATATTTCTAAAATATTACAGATAAATAAAAATAATCATATTATTTTGCTTAAAAAATTTAATTATTATTTTTTAATTCATTTTCTTTTATGGAATAAAAAATCATATTAAATTATTTATATTCTTTAAGAGGAAAATATATTTTATATTTTAAAATTGAATTATAATTTTTTAAGCAAAATTGATTAATCATATTTTTTTAGTTTAAAATTTTATTTTGAGATAAAGTTCTTTAAACGCTTATTTTTTATAATATCAAATGTTGTTGATTCCTTAAAGGATATAATATATTTATAATGATAAGTTTTCTAGATATATACATTAACATCATTTTATCGTATATTTCCAAGAATAGAAAGATTTAACCATATTCTCATATGGAATTAGTTGATTATAATTAAATTATATTTTATATTCTTTAAAAAATATTTTAAAAATAATTTTAGTTAATAAATAATTTTGGATAGAAAATTGTTATTTTTAAATAAGTAAATATTTATTGAATTATAATAAGTAATCTTTCATTTTAAGTAAATATTAGTAAATTATAATAAGTAATATTTCATCTTAAGTAATAATAACATTCTCGTGTAAAGAAATAAATATAAAATAAAATTAAAATATTTATTTATTTGATTGTTTAATTTCTTTACGTACATGTATTGATTAATAAAACGAGTAATAATATACCAAGAATGGATTTAAAATCTCATATAAGCAAAGAAAGAATGACGATTGTATTATATGCGAAATCCTAATATTTTGGAATATAAAGTAAAATGTGATTAATGTGTATATGTCACGAAACCAATTAATACAAATTATTCTTGTTTTAAGGAATCAACAATCCCATATTATAATATGTCGCAACAAATTTAAATCGTTTGATAATAATTAAAATGTTATTTGGAAAAAACACGTACATAAACTTCTTTATTATTAATATATTTTATAATCTTTTAACTGTTTTTTAAATAAATCTTAAATTATAAAATAGCTGTGTATTATAATAATAATAACAATGTATCTTAAATAAATTTTCTTATATCAAAAAAATCTTTATAAAAAAAATAAAAATAATATTTTATAATAAAAATGAAAATAAATTATTTATATCTTTCAATAAACAATAAAATAATTTTGATATACAATTTCAAAAGTTTAATAAAATATGTGTTTTTCATCATTTGTTTTTGTTTTTTCTATTTTTCCTCTATCTCTTCTTTTAATATGTTTTTCTTGAAGTTTTAAAGGTCTTGGTTTGTTATGAAGCTTAAAGTAAAGACCACAAGCATTGCATACAAACGACTCATTATACCATCTTCTCCAAAGTGTTGTTTTTTTAGTACCGCAATGTACACAGAAGATATTTTCCTTTCCGTATATTTCTTCTAATTTTTTTCTTCCTCTTTTATTTTTTTTAGAACTATTATTGGGCATTTTTACAGGTTTCTGGAATTTTGGTTTACTTGTCATATCTATATTCATTATATTTTCTTTTTGATGATCGTATATATTCTCAAAATCCATATATTCTGGATTAATATAAAAATCATCTAATGTTTTATTTTCATAAGGATAATTGTTATATGGATAATGAATATTGTATAATTCTTCATTATAAGTCATATTTGAAGTATATAATGGTTGGTAACATCTATTGTGATGATCTATTTCAATTCCATTTTTTCTATCTTTTCCTCCTTCCTCTTTAGGATAAGTTTTTGCTGAATTCACTGTCCATATTTGTTCAAAAGGTTGTGTTAATTCATTCATAATGTAATAATCTCTTAAGAAAGTTAATTTATCTCTATTTGCTTTTGGATTTAGAATATACATGGTCCACAATCTCCATGTATAGTTCGATGCTCTTGTTTTCTCACCATCATCCAATGCACTTCTCACTTTATTAAAAATTTGATAAACATCTATATCATATAATAATCTCTTCATAATCCTTAAACTATTTTTTTATTATATTTATTTTGTGATCTTTTTAATGATAAGAAAAATATTGGTCCAAAAAATATTATTGTAATATAGAAGCTTTTAAAAAAATATTTAAAAGGAAATAAATAATAATTTATTTTATATAAAAATTGCTTTTCATGATTTTATAAAAACTTAAATGCGATAATCAAAGAATTATAATAAATCGTTTATTATTGATGCCTGAATATCTGATATTTCATATTAAAACATAAATCCTTAATTTTTAATTCTAGATCTATCATATTTTAGATATCAAAAAGTCTTGTAAATTTTATTGATATTTTTGTTTTAATCAGTATGATATCACAAACCCTTTTTTAAGAAAGTGGTTTTAAGATATTTTATATAAAATAATGGTAAATGTTTGGAGAGGGGTGTATTGATATCAATGTAAAAGAATACAATATATTAATATTTAATGATCAGAGGATGTAATTCGTTTATTTTTTTAAAAAATAAAAAGAATATAAATGTTACTGAATATAAAGGTCAGGTTAGTTGATTAAATATAATAAAGAATATTTTTATTTTATTGATTCGAATAATGTACTTTAGAACATATATTCTTATATCTTAAATATCATAAAAATATTCAGGCAGGAATTCTGGCAAAACAATAATGTTTACTCTAAAGTAATTAAAGTAATATTTTTAAAATTTTTTTTATTAATAAAACTTTTATTTATTATAAGTCTCATGGCCAGTTGCAGCTTATCATGGCATGTGATCTTCGGTTCTTAAAGCACATCTAAGTTTATACCAACCGGTTTCGCTACAGATATGCATTAATCTCATCTTACCTTATACTCCAGAACGTTATAAATTTGCGTAAGAAGCATGTTATCGCCTCTCCTAATTTTTTCAGAGACTCTTAACCTTTTTCTGGTATAGTATTTGCTGAGATACAAATCAATACGATGATTGTAATTATACCACTAAACACTACTTTAATATGGTAGTAGAACCGTCATACAAGGTACAGCTATGCTGTACTATCGAATCCACACCCACTCAACAACCTTTTTCTTTTCTTCTACTTTTTATTATTATTTTTTATTTTGAAATTTCTTCTGGATGAGGGATTCTAACTTGTTAGGCTTGAGATTTGATTACCACCCCACAACCACTGGACCAAGCGTGATTAAAAATAATTAATAGACAATTTTTATTTATTAGATTAAATTTTAATAATAACCAAATGAAATATTCTTTTCTTTTTTAACAGAAGAATCTTAATTAAAATTTAATTAAAATAAATAAAATATTATACTATAGCAAAGATCTAATATTAAAATATTAATTATTTTATATGAAATAAAAATGGTTAAAAAATAATAATTATTTTTTTAGACATAAGAAAATTTAATTAAGATACATATAAATAAATATTTATTCAATAACGAATAACATTAAAGAATAATAAATATTTACATATTATTTAATTTTAATATTAAGATTACAAATAATTGATAGTAATTAAAATAATTTTACATTTAACTTTATTCTACATTCAACTTTGTTCCAGATTCATATTTATTTTACAGTCATATTTATTCTTCATCAGTATCTTCAAACGGTAAACTTCCTACACATCCTACATGTATTTCTATCTCCTTAGGTCTTAACGGTGTTTTAGGCTCATCTATCTTTTTAAAGGATCTAGATTTGAAATACTCCTTATTTTCTTCTAAATTTGTTTCTTTGAAGCTTACTTTTTTTTTCTTTTCTTGCATGGGCATTAAAGAAACAAAGAAATTTTATAAATATTTTAAAATAAAATGTAAATAAGAAAAGAAATTGATATGATGAATATATTTTAAATATCAGAATATTTTTTTATTATAGAAAATAGAATATATTATTATGACACAATTGTTTTATATTTTTTTAATTCTTCTATTCAATTCTTAATCTCCACAGTGTTTCTTTGGGAGGATCTATAAATCTAACCTTCTTCTGGTTAATTGTAACCTACCATGGTTTAAAATTTTTGGTTCCAGAATAATGTTTTTCTTTAAATATTATTTTAATCTGTCACAGATATTTTTTCATTCTTGACACACTAAGTCCCGCCTGGCCCAGTGGTCGTGGGGTGGTAACCAAACCCCAAGCCTGGCGGGTTCGAATCCCTCATCCAGAAAAAGCTTTCAAAACAAAAAAAAATAAAATAATAATAAATGCAGAAGAGAAGAAAAAAGGTTGTTGAGTGGGTGAGGTTTCGATAGCACAGCATAGCTGTGCTTTGTATGACGGCCCCGCTACTAGATTAAAGTAGTGTTTAGCTGATGTAGTTGCAATCCCTGTATTGATTAGTGACTCGGCCAATATTATGTAACGAAGAGACTTGGAATTCCTTAAAACCTGGGAGGGGGCGGAGACGTGCACCAGACGCAAAATCCTAACACTCGGAGCATAAGGTAAGATGAGATTAATGCATATCTGTAGCGAAACCGGTTGGTATAAACTTAGATGTGCTTTAAGAACCGAAGATCACAGACCATGGTAGGCCGCAACCGGCCAGGAAGCTTTGATAAATAAAAGTTTCATTCGTAAAAAAAATTGACACACTAAGATTTTCTTTTCTCCTTCTTCTAAAGCCGCAGTAAATTGAATGTATGCAACTATTTTCTCTTTAAATTCCAAGCATAATCTTAGTATTTATTTTAATCTACACCATCCCAGCTTAATACAAATAGTATTACTTTTATACTTATCTTGTAAACGTATATCAATCCATATATAGTAATGAGTCATATTTAAAAAATATTTTTTTTATAAAAAACTAAATAATTATTTTAATGGGATAAAACCGTCATTAGGAAATTTTTACTGAATGAAAATAAAGAACTCAAATATTTTTTCAATTAACCTTTAATTTTTTATCTCAAGTCTCTCTGTTCTTGTTCAATTAAAAACTCTGCGTTTTTTAATATAGGATTTAATTCTACTACTTTCTCCTCAATAACATTAGGCATATTAAAATTTGTAGAATTGGTTATAGCATAAAGAGACGCTCTTGCAAAGTTCTCAGTTGTGCATGTTTGTCCTTTTGAAGAAGTAAATATATCTTTTATTCCTGCTAATTTGAAAATAGTTTTACTGACTCCACCTGCTACTAATCCAGTTCCTTTAGGTGCTGGTGTTACTTGTACTTTAACACTTCCACATTTTCCAAGAGCCTTAACTGGTACTGTGTGTGCTTCTCCAATCTCATTACCCCAAAATCCTTTTTTTATTGGTCTCATAGAACATTTTGCTACTACTTTAGCTGCGTTTATTGCAGAGACTACATCTCTTGCAACACCACTTCCTATTCCAATATAGTTATTATGATCTCCGAGTGCTAATACTACTTTCATTCTTGTTTTTTGACCGGCTTTAGTTTGCTTCTGAACTGATTTAATAACCAGAACTTCTTCTTTCAATGTGGCTTTAAGGAAATAATCTATTATTTCTGGTTCTCTGATGCAAAGTGAGTGACCAAAGATTTCATCGAGTGTAATTCTACCAGCTTTAACTAATTTACCCAAACTAGTTTTTGGAAACCATTCAGCTTCTTCTCTTGGTGCTCTTTTAGGTCTTCTTTGTTCTTGACTAGATGTTTTTGTTGTTTCTTCACTGTTCATTAAGGGATAAAAAAATATTTTAAAAAAATTTAAAATTTTCTTCAAATAAAAATATAAAAGAAAGATAATTTAAATTATTTTAGAAATAAAAAAATATATTATAATTAGATTAAAGATATATTGTATAGTTTTTAATAAAATGATACATAGAGATGATTGTATAATTTATTCAAATATATGTTAATTATTATTGTGATCATTTATATAATTGGATATAACCATTATTATATTTTTATCTAGTTTTAAAAAAAATATATATAAAGGTTTAAATGAAGTTTTTATGAAAATTAAGAAAAACGTGTTGAAATATTATATTTTTTTGTATTCAATAATATAAATTTATTTTTCAATAAATATTTTATTTTACTTAACCATGCTTTAAATATAAAAGGTAATATAGGTTATGATATATATTTTATTTGGATATGTGGATTAATATAAATTACGTAATGATTATAAATTATTTTGTGTTTTTTTAGGATTTCTAATAATGATATTTGACGGTTAATAACTATTTTTTAGTCATTATATCAGAAAGATTATTTTATTTCATACACATTCCTCTAATAAATCATTGCTTTTGTTACGATTCTATACATATTTCAATTTACTACGATAAAGTATATTTCACACGTTTAAACAGTTATTTATTAACCGTCTATCTCTTTCTTTAATCAAATTTTTGATTTTTTGACTAAATTACATTTCTTATATTATAAAATCGGATGTTATTCTCTCTTAAAATAACTTTATTTTATTTTTACTGTTTTCTAACAATGAAAGAAGAACCTTTCGCACATTTATTACTTACTTATTGAAATTATTACATTCATAGGCATTATAAAGGATTAATGCAAAGTTCATTAAGCTTGTAAATCCTTTTAAATGATATCATTCACCCGGAAATATCATGTCTCTAGAATTTCTTTTTGAGTAATATTATAACTATCAGAAGTTTCTGTAAAAAAAGTTTTATATCGTAAAAACGAATGAATTTTTCCTTTCTAAAGAGATGTTTTGATACATTATATGTTATATATTTCCATACATCCATATTAATTTTATTTTCTGTTTAATATCTTCATATAAACTTTATCTAATAATAAAATCATGATGTTATTATTAATTGAAAATGAGTCTTTTGATTAATATTGTTACACTCCACAATAAAGTTATTTTGTATAGGTTAATATATTATTATTATAATATTTATTAGAAAGATTATAACTTCTAATATCCTTGTTTTATTTGTTAATATATCATCTTATATTCCAATTCCAAAGATAATCATTTATTCTTATTTTAAAAATTTATACCTACCATATTTAAATAAACTAACGATTATACAAAGAATAAAAAGGGAATAATATGAAATTACTCACCAATCAAAAGAAAATCTACAACCTAAATTTGAAATTTATAAAATTTTTATTTATTCCCCCATGGGAGAATCCTCTGACGAACAAATATTTTCACAACGTCGCCAACAATTTAAAAAAGATGAAGAAGAAATTTCTGAAGAAGATTATTATGATGATGGCTACATGGATAATATTATACTTGATGTATTCGGTACAGGAAAAGAATACAATTATATCTATGAAAATATACGTAATGAAGACTCTGATACCGATTCCAGTCATAGCATTAAATACGAAACAAACAAACAAATAGATAAAAATATAAATATTAATTCATGCATTAATCCACATATAAATTTAGTTCCTACTCAACGTTTAGATGTTGAGGAGTGTGCAGAATGGATATCTAGAATAATTAATATACAATATGAAGATATAAGAATAGTAGTAAGATCTTTAGATAAGGGTGTTTCACCCTACCATATAGCATTACATCAGAAGGAAAATAATCTAAAAATCATGGAAATTCTGGAAACACAGGATTATATGAATAACTTTAAAAAATATAAAAATATAAAAGAGCAAATATTAGCATATGATTTTATGCAATTAAATAATAAAAAAGAAATAGATAATAATAATTTATTGGAGGATATAGAAAAGACGTATAAATTAGAAGAAATAATTGAATATAAAAAATATTTAAATAAGTTAAATAATTTAAAAGATAATAGAATTCATAGTCTGATAGAAGGAATATATAAGATTATAAAGAATGGTAATAGCGAATATATAGAAGAAAGTAAATATAAAATAGATAATAAAGTGAATGTGGATGTAATAATAGATATATTATTATCCTATCCATTATTTTTAGAATATTTATATAATATATATGATATTTGTATAAATATAAAAGATAATAAAAATAAAGATGGTAATATGGGTAATGAGTATAATAATACGAATTATACCGATAAAGATACTGTATCTAATAATACAGATATATTTAGATATAAGATAAATAGAAACGATTATAGAGAAATAAAAGAGTTTATAAGAGAATCAGAAGATATTAATAAGATTAAAGGAATATTCATAGAAGAGTATAAATTAGATGATATCGTAGATAAAATATTATCTTCTATTTACACTGAAGATGGAAAAATATGTAATTTTCTTAATGATAAGGATTTAACATTGAAAATAAAAAATAAAATCAATAAAATAATAGAAAGTAGATATTTAGAGGATATAAAGAATAAATTGAATAAAAAAAGAGAAAGAGAAATATATGATGGTGTGGTTAATTATGTATTAAATAATTATAACAATAATAATAATATTTGTGTTGGTATAGCTGAATACAGTTATGATATAAAAATTACTGTGATAAATTATAATTTAGAAATACTAGAACAATTATCGATAAAGAAGAAATCTTTTTTGGATAATATAAGAATTATAATAGAAAAATATAATAATAATTTAAATGGTAAAAGTAATATGGTGTTTGGAATTACAGGTACTACTAACAATATAAAATTTATTAAGAAATTAACAGAAGAAACGGTTAATGTAAATATATCATATGTAGAGTATATGGATGTAGAAGACCTTAGTTATTATTGTGCTTTAAGAATGAGTGTACCCGAATTAATTGTTTATAAAATATTGAATAATGAGTTATCATACCGATATTTTAATAAAAATATAATTAATACTTCTAAGAATGAAGGAGAAAATATATATACATCAATTTATAATAATGCAATAAGAAAAGGATTATTGACTGCTTTAAGTATAATAGGCATTGATATCAACAGAGCTATAAATAGTAGATTATATAGAAATATTTTAAATATAATTATTCCAAGTAATTTTATAGAAGATATAATATCTTATGGATACATAGAGAAATTATCAGATATTGAGAAAATTATAAGTTTAGGTGATACGAAGAATAAAAATTTACTTTCTTTCTTGAGGATTTATGATTATGATAATAATAAAAATTATGAAATACTGGATGGTACTTTATTACATCCAAATGATTATGATGTAATACGTATGATTTGTGCTGCTACTGTTGGAGAAGATGAAATAGATGAAAATAATCCTTCTAAAAGGGTTAAAGAGATAATGTATGGTGATTTAACAGAAATACTACAAATGGTAGAAAATGATGCTAATTTAAATAGATGTATACATTATACTTGTTATAAAAGAAATATAATTTCTAATGACAATGAAAATAATAATATTTCTGAGAAACAGATGGCAGAATCTATAATAGGTTTAGTGTATGGAGAATATAAAGGTATAGTAACTAAAAAAGTAGAAGGATATATTACAGTAACAGTATATGAAAAAGGTAGACAATCTGGTATAAAAATAGAAGGTTATCTTACAAATGAAGATAATACCCTTCCAAAAAGAAATGTATGTACATCAGATAATAAGTTTTTAGTATCAGTAAGATTATCAGAAGATAGATATACTATTAATGATGAAGTAAATTTAAAAATAATATCACAAAATGGATTTTTCATAACAGGTGAAATAATAGAAAAAGAAACCTTAGATAAAAAATATAAATACAAAGAAAGCATACTCTATTATAAGAATTATAATAATACGAATATAAAATTTATTAGTCAACTTTTAAATAAAGATAACCCAGTAATAATAAGAGATAGTAAAACCAATAATACGGCAGTTATAATGATATTATTAGATGATAATATAATTTCTATAAAATTATTAGAAGATAAAGATATAATAATAGAAGAACATAAATATAAAACAATGAAAGAAGTAGAAAACTATATTAAGAATATATTTATAATGTTTAATAAGATAAAGAAAAACAATAAATACGTAAAAAATGAGATAGAAGCAAAAAGAAGTATAATGAATGAATGCAATAATAATATAGATAATAAAATATATTATAGATTTTATCTATCTTCTGCATACCCTGGATATATAACATTTTATTATAAAATCAAAGATATAATAAATAAAGAATATATTAAATTAAGAGATAAATTAAAATATAAAAATAAATATTTTAATAGTATAGAAGAATTTATGGCATATAGAAAAAGTATATGATTATTAACTTTTATATGTTATAGAGTAATGCTGGAGAAAATTTAGAAAGAAAGGTAGAAATTGGGTTTTCAAATAAAATGAATTTATTTTAAAATTATTTTTAATATAAATATTATCTATTTCAACCTTATTGATAGCATAAAGTAAGACGTATATTACTATAACAGAATATCTCTTTGAGCAAATAAAACATATAAGAATGGATGGGACTCCCGCATCACTTATGAGGATAACAATATTATAACAAATATTATTTATACACTTTTAATGAGAATTCCTCTACAACTTTTTCTGAGATTACGGGTGTAAACCCAAAGAATATAGAGAGGCTTAGTTGCATCATTCGAGATATATTTGTTGAAGACAATCCTTAACCCAAATTATCACACGTAAAGAACATATAACAAAAGTTAACTATATACCACAGTCTACATAGAATTGTTAATGCTAGTGGTATCCCTAGAAAAGAGCTGAAAAGGCGACTCTTTGTGGTCCGTTTAATCACTCATAGAAAATAAGTTATTAAATATTGCTCTACACTTCTTGCAATGAAGAACAAAACAATCTTGTTTTTATATAAATATAGATCCAACCTACACATAAGTAATCCATACAGATATAGCCCAACAAATATACCAATTGTTACTTATGTTGCACCTAATAACGATCAAAACATTTTGATAACTACACTTTCCTCGCTAGCTGTTATAATACATCATAAATTTTTAGTACATTATAAACTTCTAAACCGAGAAATATATTATAGAACACTTAAAAATATTTATTAAAGAAACATATGATAAGAATATAATTTTAATATTAGGGAATATTAGATTTTATAAAGCGTAACGAAATATTATCTTATTTAACAGAATTAAACATTATAATAAATACTTTTAATTTAAAAGTTATATATCAAATAAAAAATCAAAGACAAATAAAAGAGATATTTTTAAAATAATATAGTTTAAAAGCAATGAACAGTTTTAATAATAATCTTTTATAAGATTTTATATTAAGATGTAAAGAAAATAAATAATATTTTTAATAATATATTACCTATCTAATGTTATTATTAAAATAAATATATTTTATCATTGTAATTTACGCTCTCTCGATATCATTTTATATTAATATAAAATAATCTCATATACATTATAATCTATAGTAATAATAAATAATCTATTTTCTATTATTATATATTTTAATATTATCGTATATAAATCTTTTATATAATTATATGTATTAATATTAGTATTACTATGGTTTATATAGTTGTTAGTATTATTACTATCTTCAGTATCTTTTATATCTCTTATATTATTATTATTTATAATATTATTATATTGAATATAATAAATATATCCTATTCTATTGTTTATGATAATATATTTATTATAAATATAAAAGTTTATAATATCATTTATTTCTATAGTATCTATTCTTTCTACAGATGTAATATATTTATTTATATTATTATTATGATTATTATTAGTAGTATCTCTTATAATAATATATTTATAAATATATAATTTATAATTATCTGTTATATAAATATTATCTTTTATTATTCTTATAATATTACTCTTAATATTTATTACTTTTTTTAATAATAAATTATTATAATATATTATATTATTATTTATATGATTATTATCATTAGGGTTAGGATAGGTAGTAATAATATTATTATTATTATTTATACTGTATCTATTATTATCTATATCATATACTATATTACTATTATCATTATTACTATTATTTATATTATATCTATTACCTATATTATAAATATATATTCTATTATTATCACTTATTATTATATTATTGTATATTACAGTAATAAACTTTATATCATTTATTTTATTATTTATTTTATAATAATTATTCATATATTTTATAAATGATATATTTATATTATTTATATGGTTTATATTATTTATATGATTGTTAGTATTATTATCTATATTATTATTACTCTTATTGTTAATATTATTATATTTTATTCTTTTGAATATTAAATCTTCTAAATAATTATCTTTACTAAACCTATTGATTATTGTATTTATATTATTATTAATATTATTATTAGTTATATTATCCATATCATTTATATCATTCTTATTATCTATGCCTATACTTTTAGTATTATTATAATTACTATTATTACTCTTAATATTATTATCATTAATGTTATTATAATTAATATAAATATAATAATATAATACTTTTCTATCTATTAAATTAATGTTTATATTATTTATTTTTATATTATCTATTCTATATAATTTATTATCTATTAATCTATAATAAATATTATTATTATTATATTTATTAGGGTTACTAAAGGTTATGTAAGTATTATTATTGTTAGTAGTAGTAATATTACTCTTATCTATGCTTTTAGTATTATTATCATCATTACTTTTATTATCTATACTTTTATTATTGTTATTATAAAGAATAATATAATTATTATAGAATATGAATATTTCATAATCTTTTATATTTATATTACATTTAAAATATATTCTTATTTTATTATCACAAATATTATTAATAGTATTATTAATATGTTTAACAGTATTATCCTTATCACATCTATTATATCTATTATAAGTATATATTTTAATATAATGATTATAATAAATATATATTCTATTATTATTATGTGTTATTCTTTTAATATTATCTTTTACTATTATTAAATATATTTTATTATTATTATTATCTATTATATTTATTGTATTATTATTTATTATTAAGATATATTCATCTATGTTATATAAATAATTATTATTATCAATACTAATATTGTTAATATGATTGTTAGTAGTGTTAATATTGTTATAAGAATATATTCTATTATGTATTTTTGTTGTATTATCTTTTATACTTACTCTATATATATTACTATCTTTATTGTTATTGTTATCATTATTATCTTTATATACAATATGGTTATCTATTATAGTATAATTAGAATATAATAAATATATATTATCTTTATAAACTATAATATTATCATATAATGAATATGATGAATATAGATATTTATTTTTATAATATATTATTATTCTTATATTGTTATTATCAATTATAGTATTGTTATCATTATTACTATCACTCATATATTTATTATTATCATTATTATTATACATATTACTATTATCACTCATATGTATATCATTATTATTATATTGATATATAATAATATAATTATCTATTATTCTTATATCTATAATATTATTTATATCTATTAATTTTATAATATTAAATATAAATATATTATTATCTATATTATATTCTTTACTGTATATTATATTATTATTATTGGTGATGGTATTATTAGTGATAATATTATTACAAGGGTTACCTAAGGTTATGCGAGTATTATTATTAGTTATATATCTATCATTACTATTGCCATCACTCATATATCTATCCTTATTATTATCACTTATATATTTAGTATTATTAATAGATCTAATATACTTATAATCTATTGTATATGAAAATATATTATTATTACTTATAATTATAAAATTATTATTTATTATTTTTATATAATCTATGTTTATATTAATTTTAGATATAATAATAATATTAGATATATCATTAATATTGTTTATATTATCTTTATTATTACTATCATTCATATTACTATTATCACTTATATCATTTATATCACTCATATTACTATCATTATTATATCTATTATTATATTTTAAATATAATTTATTGTCTATTAAGAATATATCATAAATACAATTATAAATATTTTTATTATTAAATATTAATTCTATAGAATATTTATATTTCATTATCTTATATTCTTTTATTATTGTTTTATTGGTATTAATATTATTATCATATATATCTTTATTATTATCTTTTATATCATTATCTATATCATTATCTATACTATTACTATCTTTTATATCATTATAATATAGATATAATATATTATCTATAATAAATATATCTTTAATATTATTGTATTCTTTAGAATATATATTTATTATTCTATCTTTAAGAATACTATAGAAATTAATTATATATTTATTATTATTAGTATAAGTGTTAGTATGGTTGTTAATGTCGCTTATAACATTATTATTATCACTTTGACTATCATTTATATATTTATTATTATATTCTAAGGTTACTAAATATTCTTTATAATTTAATATCTTTAATATTTTATTATTTATTTCTGTTATAATCTTATCGCTATCTCTTATAATATTATCTTTTATATTACTATCTATAATCTTATTATTATATTTTATAACGGTTATAGTATTATTATTGTATATTATAATATTATTATCTATTATATGTATTATACTGTCTATATTATAATTATCTTTATTTAATATTATTTTATTATTATAAATATCAGTATTAGAATTAGTATTAATGGTAATATGTTTATTAGTATTATCAGTGGTAGTATGTTTATTGATATCATTTTCATATCTATTATAATAATTATTTTTATTATTTAATAGGTATAGATACTTATATGTTAATACTATTATATATTCTTTATATGTAATAATATCTATTATATTATCTAGATTAATAGAATATAAATATTTATAATCATATGATAATATATCTATACTATTATTAGATACTATTAATATATTATTAATATTATTATTAGTATTACTATTGGTAGTATCGTTTATATATTTATTGTTATCTATATTTTTATTATTATTATATAGAACATGTATAGATTTATATTTATTATATTTGTATAATAATTTATATTCTATGGTATTCATGGGTATATTATAAAATATATTATAATGTATTTTATATTATATAAGGTATACTGCGTTAGATATACTATATTATGTTATAAGATATATTATATTACATATATTATTTTATGTGTTTAAAAATGAAACTTTTATTTATAAAGGTTTTCTAACCAGTTATAGTTATCGCGATCTATGACATTTGGTTCCTAAAGCACATTTAAACTTGTAATAACTGATTTCGTTACAGATATGCATTAATCTTATCTTGTCTTATATTTTATATTATGGGATTTTATATGTGGTGTAATCATCATTCTATCATCCTTAATGAAGTTCTAATATCTTTCTTTATATAATAATATAGATTCATAAATCAATACAGGAATTGTAATTACATCAGTTAAACATTATTTTAATCAAAGAATGGTCGTTATATAAGGTATCGTTAATTCTGCATTATCGAACACTCATCCACTTAACAATCTTTCTCTTTTTTTATATCTATTATTTCATTCTATTTATTATTTATTATATAATAATATTATTCTATACTTGTTATTGCTCATTACTTATGTATGCTATTGTTATTTCAATCTTATTGATATTGTACTATATTAACTAAGGGTTTTATTTAATTATTACTTTTAATATAATAATAATATTGTTATAAAAGGTATAATTAAATTATGTTAAAATTATGTTTTTAATCTTTCTATTTAGCTTGCTTTATTCTATTCTATTTTCTATTATATTTTTTTGTTTATTATAATTTATGCATTGTTGTATTAAATGTATGATAACCTCATGGGATTTAGAATATGAAATGTACTATAATTTTTGCTGCTTATAGAATATAATAATTTTGAATATCATGAGTACGATAATATTTTTCGGTAACATATATAAAAAATACACAAATATATTTATTATAACTTTATATCAAAAAAAGTACAAAATAGATACATATATTATATTTTATACAAAAATAACGGTTAAAATAAATTATATAAAAAATACAAAATAAACTTATATTTATATTTATAAATGATTTGTTGTTTTATCACGATAAGCTTTAAATTATCATTTTAAATGTAAATCAGTATATATTTTATTTCTATTATTAAAATGAATAAATCTCTTTATATCTTATTATCTTTTTATTTTCATTCTTGATTTAAGAGGATTTCATTTCTATAATATTTATTTTTTTAATCGTAATAACTTAAATATAAGTAATTATCTTCTCTTTTATATCTAATTTACAATAATTATAAAAATAAAATATATATAAATAATATATATATCATTATTTAATAGTTGTTTGTATTATGTATACAAAGTTAAAGGTATAAATAGAAATATGT
Source organism: Spraguea lophii (assembly GCA_001887945.1). Taxonomy (NCBI): domain Eukaryota; kingdom Fungi; phylum Microsporidia; family Spragueidae; genus Spraguea; species Spraguea lophii. The sequence goes on along the minus strand of LDOQ01000289.1, from coordinate 48,811 downwards.
TTTCTTTACCTTAATGATTTTTTCTACACTTAAAATATTTGTCGAGATGATATTAATTGTAATGAAAATAAATAATATATTGTGTAATGAAAGATATGTATATGATTTACCTATGAGTGTGATCAGGCATAGAATAGAATATATTAATAGATGTAGTGCAGATGGTGTTATAGAAAAATGCTTTGATTATATATGGTTAGTGTGCGAAGAGAAAATTAATGAGATGGAAATCGGCGATTTTATAAAAAGGAAATATAATGAGATGGAAATTTGTAGTTATATAAAGAGGAAATTCAATGAAATGGAAATTTGTAGTTATATAAAGAGGAAACTCGATGAGATGGGAATTAGTAGTTTTATTAAAAGGAAGTTAAGAGCTTTACAGGGGAAAAAGAAGATAATAAGCGATAAATATACTTTGTATTTAAATGGGAAATATACAAAGTTTAATTGTGGTGTTTGTAATGTGGGTAAAATTTGTTTGGAATCAACTGATGGGAGAAGTAGGACGTCAAATAAATGTAACAAGCAAGATAATAAAGAAAACCCTCCTAGATGTTATACAAAATGTACTAGAAAAGCTCGAATTCCCATTAAACACAAAAAAAGGTATTTGTTGGATTATAATGAGGAACTTCCATCTGCTTTAATGTTTAAATCTTACCCAATATTTGTAAGAATGCCATACTGGGACGATGACTTGGAAGAAGAAAAAGAATCTGAAATGCTAACAAAATGTAAATCACTAAAATGTTCCAACTGTGAGAATACTAATAAGTTTCCATATTTTACATATTGTTTGATGTACTGTTTAATTGAAAATTGTATCAGCCAATATAAATGTGATAAATGTTGGGTATTAAAAGAAACCGCTGCCTGTGACTTTGCAGAAACCGGTTATCAAAAAATCGTAGATTGTGCTTGTGGATGCCGCGAGCTTAAAGCAAGTGACTACCCTCCTATTGTTTATCGAGCGTACGGAATATGGGCCGTGAAGGATTCTGAACATTGTACAAAAAACATGTGTTCCACAGATCCATTATATTATTCTATGGTATGGATACCAGCAAATGAAAAGATAAGCGAAATTGGGTATTTTTTTAAGAAACTTAGAATGAGAGCAATAGATGTGAAAAGAAAGATTAGGAAAATAATTTGGGGTATTCCAGAGTCTCAATATATGTATATAAAATTGTAGTCAACTGATAATAAAAAATAAAAATGTGTGTTATACATTATCTTTGTTATTTTCATTTATTTTTTTTGTTTTCCATCACAAAAAGAGAAAACCTTTCGCTTGTGTATTATTAAGATTTTGAAATTATTACACTCAACATGTTGTAAGAAATTCAAATTCTTATTTCCAAAAATTATAAAAATACATTAAAAATAAATAATAATAATATACTTTTTATAATTAAACTATATTTATCTTAGATATAAATTCTATAATACCATCAATTATTTAAATTCTGTTGGTATATTACCATAATCTTTGAATTTCTAATACAAAAAAACAATTTCTTGTACAACCATAATCGTAATTATAAACATAAGGAAGATCTTAAATTTTATCATAACAATATTTCATAATAAATTACTTATATTATTAAGATGAAATATTAAATTTCCGTTATACTTGATATTATCTCATTGTTATTCAGTTGTTATCATATTGTATTTTTGTGATTTTCAATGATTCATCATTATAATTAACTTATAAAAGATTGCATATTATAATTATCAATTAAATATTCTATAAAAATAAAAATTATATATAATATACATAATGATAACACAAAGAATAATAATATTTTATATCATCGTTTAATTTACTTTATAATCTTTTATAAAAATAGTTGTAATATTAAACTCTTATAACATTTAAAGATAAAAAAAATTATGATAATTAAAAATAATTTATTTTATCTTTAAAAAATTCATTATAAACACCATCCTCTTCTATTATCTTCTTTATTTTTTTTAATCCCTGAATAATTATATTTCCATCTTCAGTATCTTCATTTAAAAGCAAATGTTTATTTTTTCTTAATTTTTTAATAATATATTTTTTAACCAATTCCTTATCTTTTATTTCTTCCATTAGAAAAATTATATAATCTACACCATATTCATATTCTAATAATTTTATTATATAATCTTTTAATGATTTTAATATTGTTTTAATATCTTTATTAATAATAGGTTTATCATCATTCTTATAATTATCTTGTATTTCTATATTTTTATTATATTCTAATATCATTTTCTTTGCAACGTATAATCCACTATCAGTATGCAATAAATCAACAACTACTTTTTTCAATTTTTTAAATATTTTGGTTTTACTTTTTTTTATTTGAAGTTTTATAAGATCGTGGGCTAATTCTGTGTTTATTATATTTTTAGATATTAATTTGCTTATTGTTTTATATCCTTTATATGCATTGGATGGATATACATCTATTCTTTCTGATTTTTCTAATATAATTAAATGATTGGGTAATAATATTGTACGTAATATTTTATCTTTTATATTAACGTATGAATTACTTGTCTCTTTAATATTAGGTTTATTTTTATTATCATCGTTATCATTTTTATTTTTCTTCTTTTTACTTTTAGTATTATTACATAAATATATTTCATTAAGAATAAAATGTCCTACTCTATCTCTTATTACTCTTTTAATATCTATATCATTAATTATTTTATTTCTATATCCTTCTGTTAACAACGATTGTATAATAAATTTACCATATTTACTAATAACTATATCATTTAAATTATTCTTTATTGTGTTATAGAAAATTTCTAAATCATCTGCATTACAATATTTTATAAATGTTTGTAATATTCTACTACCTCTCTTTTTAAGAATTTGCTCATTTATGATATCATTATTTTTATATAAAATATATTTTAATTTGTTTATATTTTCATCTCTGAGAGGACGTGCTAATTTTTTCTTTCTGCATATTTCCCATATTGGTGTTAATTGGGCTATTATATCTGTTGATTTGCTTTTTTTAATAGGTGTGGATGTATTAACGATATTTTGAGATTTGGAGTTTTGTGGATACTTTCTTTTATGGGAAGATCTATTCATTGGGGCATAAAAGAAAATTTTTTTTTATTTTTATTAGATAATTTTTTTTTGAATAAAAGAATGAATGTTTTGATTGTTTTATAATTAAGAAACGTATTAATTGTTTAACTAAACTCTTTTTAATAAAAATAAATTTATTCTATGTGAATGTTACGAAATATAAAAATAATCTATAAAATTAAATATAATATCATAATATTTTATATGAATAATAATATTTGTTGAATTTGTTTTTTTAAATAAGAAAATTTAATTATTTTTTTGTTAAACTTTTTTTTCAATAATAATTTTATTTTTTTATTAATAAAACTTTTATTAATAGAAGTTTCCTAGCCGGTTGCAGCCTATCATAGTCTAGGACCTTTGGTTTCTAAAGCATATTTAAATTTGTACTAAGCGGTTTCGCTACAGAGGTATTAATCTCGTTTTACATCATATATTAACAGTTTCTAATAACTTTGTAATGATCGTAAAGATATCATACAATAAAATATTTAGAATATTTTTATTTAAGAAAGATGATTTGTATGATTTAAATTAACAGTTTTATCTGTTACATATATTTTGTAATGAAGAAAATAAATATTACAAATAAATAGAAAAGTAAAAGAAGTTAAGTTATTATTAAAGTTTATTTTATATTAAATGAGTCTCAGATACCGTAGTAAGGTCATCAACTTCCAGCCACTGAGAAGTATCATCATCGACTATGGGTAAAAAATTTTCGAAAAAAAATAATATGAAAATTTTAAAATATAATTTTTGTAAAATTTATATTTTCATTAAAATCAATATATATATAGTAAATAGATAATAAAATAAAGTTAACATCAAGATTAAATACTTTAATATGTATATTTTGAAATTAGGATTTATAATTTTTATTTAAACAATACTTTAATGTTTTAAAAGTATAGGTATAATGACAGTTGATTTCAGTCTGACTTTAAAAAAATATAAGATAAATGTTAAAATATATATGTATGGGAATTGATATACTTTGACGTAAAAAAAAGAAAAATGTTTAATAATCTTTTGCTATAATATTATAATCATTACTCTTTATTACGATAAAGATATTTGATGTTTTTCATTCTTTAAAAACTCTCTCGAATGTTACCATTTATTCAAATTGATTATGTCTCTAAACTTTAGTATTCTAGATTATTTATATAATTATTTTTTAGTTAACTAATAGTATAATATTCCGGTAAATTACATCTGTTCAGAATGTTTTAAATGAATAATATAAATCTATTATTAAATATAGTTTTAAATACAAATAAGAAATGTAAAACTTAATAATATTTTAAAATGTAAAAAATAGAAGTAACCGTAATAAAACTTTTAGTAAAATTGTCAAACGTAGTTTTTAAACTTCAATTTTTTTCGATTAAAAATTTTATTCAACAAGTGTAATTTTCATTAATTTAATTCGATACATATAATATCATATAATTTCTCTTATTAATATCATCAGTATATGATAACCGCTTTAAGTATATTTTAAATAGTAGTCGAACAAGCACCATCATATTTAATCACTTTAGAATTTTTTTCTGTTTGCATTGCACCATCTTCACATAAAATTTTTTTTTCATCTTTATCATTATCATCTCTCTTTGGTTTATGAGGCTTTTTGCATGTGAATAATATCCTTCCTTCGCTACACGGCAAATATATGATGGGATTGTCACCAGGTTCTATTACAGAAAATGAAGATTCACTTTCAATTCCTTCACGTATTACGGTATCTGTATCCACAAACAATAATTCCATTATAGAATATTCTTTACCATTCTTTTTTATAGTTAAATTGTTTATCTTATAAGCAGTTATATCATGACTTGAATAATTTATATGTCGCGATGTTTTTAAAAAGCATTCTTCAGCAGGAAGCAATTCAAAATTAAATTTTTTTGGAAAATATATTGTTACGTCATGACACATTCTACTATCGTTGATTAAAACTGATTTTCGATTACCACGTAAAAAGCCACCGTCAACATAAGGTATGGTATCAACATTAAACAATAAAAAGGTATTAAATCTATGCCTGTTATCAACAATTGCAGTCACGCTGAAAGCAATGGATGCTATTTGTATGGAAAACTTTTTCTCTTTATAATTATGTAAATTAATAGATGGTGATCCGCAAATAACTCCAAAAGTATGACCTAAAGCAAAACCAACACTACCACCCACATATTTTATATCTGTAATTTTTATTGTTCTACGTGTTGGTGTTTTTGAACGAGAAGAACAAATTTCAGTATGTTCATCATTTGTTTCATTAGATTCATCACTCGTCTCACTAGATTCATCATTCGTCTCACTAGATTTATCATTCGTCTCACTAGATTCACCACTTATTTCATCAAATGAATCACTCATTTCAGTAAATTCACCACACATTTCATATCCAGGCTCATTGAGTGTATCAAGTTTTATAATCACCTCTTTACTATCTAAAATATTACTACTTCCAGCCATCTTATTATTATATCTAAAAGTTTCAAAATATTTCATATAATTTATAAATAAATTTAAAAATCCAAGCATATTTTTTTATTATATTTTCTTATTTAAACGTAAAAGATCATAAAAAAATTATTATTTTTTTTCTGAGATTTTTAAAAATTTCATTTCTGAAAAAAGACAAATATATTAAAATATACAAAGAATTATATTTAAAAAAATATTTTTCTATATCTTTCCGATTCAAATGACAAGTGATTTAATTAATTTTCAAAAAAATATTTTTTATTATCTTTATTATCTTCATATTAAAAATAAATAAAACAGTAATAGTTTTTAATTATATAAATATATTTTCAATATAAGAATTTAAAGAAAGAAATTTTTTTATTTCCAAAATTTTCATTTCATTTGATCATGATGACGAATAATGATTAAAATTTAAGACAAGCAGATTCGAATTCTTCGCTCAAAAAAAATATAAAAACAGTAAAAGAAAAAACAAGAAAATGAAAGAAGGCATGTTAACTGAGTGGTGTTTAATAACTTAACCTAACCTATTCTTGACAGTTCATTAATCTATATATAAAATAACCATTAACTGATATGATTATAATATTTATACAAATTTAATATTAAATTAACATTATAGAAAGATGGTTAGAATCGCATCAAGACTAAAATATTGATAGTTACATTATACGCAAATTTCTAACGTTTTGGACAAAAAAAGTAAGATGCAATTATTACATACGTATAAAACTAGTTAGTACAGCTTATATATGCTTTAAGAAACCAATAGCTTTATATAATAATAGACTACAACCAGTTAGTACAATTTATCTGTATTTTAAGAAAACAATAATCTTAGACCATAATAGGCCAAACCCAATTATAGAATTTTAATATCGGAATTTAGATACCTACAATTTACCCTTTTGCAAGAAATTACCTTTATTTTATCCTTGTGGTGACAAACAAAAAAGAAATAACATTAGAATGTTTTAAGACGATATTCATAGAAGAAAAAGAAAGAAAAACAATTATAATAGTGTGTATGCACTGTTTCAGCGAAAGGTGCATTGTAAAAAATGTTAAAATTTAATAAAATATATAAAAACTAGAACTTCTATTATTAAAAAAACTTTTTTTAATTCAAAGCTAGATTGCGATAAAGTTATTTCAATTATATATAACATTTTAATAATTAACAAGTGTATTAAATTATTATATAACGTAATAATAAAAATAATAAGGAAAATTGTATTAAAATACAATAAAAATAATAAATTAAATGGGAAAGAAATCAAAATAGAAATTAAAGAATACAAATTCGGTAAAAGATAATATAATAGAGGTCACAGAATAGATGGAACTTGGATTTGGGGAAGTGTAGAAAGAATGGGTAAAAGAAAAAAATAACATCATAGCCTGCCGATGAAATAAATAAGTTCTATGAAGAATATATTATAAAACTTGGCCATTATTTACACAAATTATCGGTGAAGCTATACTGATGTTCATAAAAACTATTTTCATTCGATTATAAGCCATTCTATATCTTTCATTAATACAATTTCAGGAATACACACAAATAATATAGAAGAGACATAGTGTAGAATTAAATAATATATAAAAAGAGTGTATAATTCATAATTATTAATATTATCTGTCGTTGGTTGTTTTTTTTAAGAAATTAAGATAAAAAAATGTATTATATTTTAATAAAATTATTAATTTATTATTTTTCTTAATATTTTTTTTATTGTCATCACAAGGGTAAAAAAAATTTAATTTCTTTCAAAAAGGTATAATATAGGTATCTCACAGCCTAATATAATTATTAAAATATTTTTTATTTATTAATTTTATACCCTTAATGTTATTGCTCTACATAGCCATACCTATAATAATAATTACAATTAACATATATTTATACATAAGATACAAGAAGAACAATAAAAACAAATATACTAACATATTAAATACAATAAAACCGCATTTTAATCACAATTATACATATTTTACAGCAATATCACAAAGAATAGAAGTATACAAAAATAAAGATAATAATGTGATAGATAAAAACAATAAGAACGTAATAGATACACTTATAATGATTATATCATTAAAGAATGATTGGTGTATATTTCAATATCTTTTAAATCCTAAAGAATCGAATATCATAATAAAAATAAAATTAAATATAGATTATATTAATTTCTTTTATATAAAACATAAAAAGAAAATAAGTTATCCACAACTAAAATATTTAAAGAAAAAAATATATAAAGATGGTAATATTTATTCCAATATAAATAATACAAAGATATCTAATAGTTTGATAGAATTTTGCAATAAATATCATTATGATAGATTTTATATTACAAATATACCACAGAGTGTAAAAGAGGTGGATAGTTATCCTTCTATTGTTTATTTGTCTATGAGTTATAAACAATTCATAGAAAATAATCAATGTTTTAAAAATAATGATGAAAATAGTAAAAATGAAAGTAGAATAGGGGGTGAAGGTAAAATGACCAACGAAGGTAATGAAAGTAGAATGGATAATAACGAAAATAATGAAAGTAAAATAAATAATAATAAAGAAGATTCAAATAATGATAACGAAAATAATAATATCATAACAAATAATAAAACTAAGAGTATAACAAATAATACAATGATAAATGATATATTTAATATTCTTAACAATCTACCTATTAAACCATCTGAACAAATATATAAACTTAATAAAGAAACTATTAAATTATACGAAAAAGATGTTTATACAGAAATAATACAAAAAAGAGAAAAAAAGAATGAAGAGAAAGTATTAAGAGATAGACAAAGTAGACATATAGAAGAAAAGAAAGATAAGAAAAATAAACAGAATGTAAAAATAATACAGGCTAAGAGGTAATTATATTTTTATATTTGATATAATATTTATATTTAGATATTCTTATATTTGATATAATATTTTTATACTACAATTTAATCTTATATAACTTAATATCAAATATAAGAATATCTAATATCTAAATATAATTTACAATAAAATTATTTTTATAATTAAAATATTTATTATTTAATTATAAATCATTTATAAAATTTCTAATATTTTCTATTACATCTTCTTTCTTGTTTACCAAATATGTATTCCATCCATTATTCTTTGCAGATAATAAATTTATTTCTTTATCATCAATAAAATAATATTTTACATTATCATTAATATTATTGTTAATATGTGTATTGTTATTGTTAATAGTAGATGTTTTATCGTTAGTATCACTGATATCACAACCATCACACTCACTATCATACGTATCATACGTATAACAATTGTTTATATAATATTCTATTAGTTTATATCCTATATCCATAGGTTTATATATTTTATTACCACAAAATATTATATTAAATTTTATATCTAATATATTTAATATTTTAAGTGTATGTTCTTTTATACTATTAGTATATATTATTTTTATAATTCTATTATCTATAATATTTCTATTATTTCTATTATTTATATTATTATCTATATTATTATCTATATTATCTTTTAATTCTTTATTATTATTTATAGTATTATCTATATTATCTATAGTATTATCTATAATATCTTTTAATTCTTTATTATATTTTATTAATTCTTTATATTCTATTTTATTTATTACTTCATTTATATAAATATCTTTATCTATATATTTATATAAATAATATATCATTAAAGGATAATATTTATACACGTAATTATTTACTATATTATAGATATTATTTATATTTATAATTTTATTATTTATAGTGTATATAATATTATTATCTTTATTATATTTAATATGATTATCACTATCTATATTATCTTTATTATCACAATCACTATTATAATTGTAATTTAGGTTATAATTGATTTTATTTATTATTTCTTGTATATCTGTTGTATTTATATTTTTGATAATAAAATCTATAGTATTATTTAATAATAATTTTTCTAAATGTATAGATTCATTATACAATGTATTATCTACATCAAATACTATTACTTTTATATTATCTTTATTGGATTGATTTGTATTATATTGATTTATATTATCTTTGGTATTTACTATGTTTTTATGTTTAGCTCTATTGTATTTCTTTAATAGATAATCATTTAGATATACTACTTTCATTTATTGTGTTTGTGTTACCTGATTTTATTTTATAATAATGACAGTGATAATGATAGATTGTATATAGATATTATAATAATGATATATTATAAATATAATTAAAATATATTATTTAATAAATATCATTATAGAATTTATAAAATGGTTTTTTTGTTATTATTATATTTGATTAGTGAATATAATACGAGGGTGTGTTTATGAAATATGTATTTATATAATATATTCATTGTTAATGGATATTACAACTGTATTGATATTATAATAATAATTATTTCTTTTAAAATATTCATTCAATTATGTGCTTATGTTTATTTTCTTTAATAAGCTAATCAAATATAATCTCTAATAAACTAGCTAATCAAATATAATCTCTAATAAACATAAAAAGAATTATAATTAATATATTATATATTATTATTTATAATATTGTTAATTATTTAAAATGTGGATGATTTGTAATAACTGGTTTCGCTACATATATGCATTAATCTCATCTTACATTAAATTATCTCATATATAAATACTTTATATATAAAATATTATATTTGTATATAATATGTATATTTCTTTTTGAAATTATTATTAACAAAATAAATGTTATTCTTAAATGATAGTTTCCTTATTTTCATTTTACTTTATATATAATAACTATAAAATAGCTTATTTGATATTTATAATATATACTTGTTTGTATATGTATACTATTATTTATTTCTATCATAAATATAAATATTTTATAACAATATTTAAATATATAATTGATTACCAGATAATTTCTTATCCCCTCTTATAAAAATATTTTGTTTTTTAAAAAACAGATAAATATCTTCTATTATTTTTTACCCATGAAAATTGCATATATGTACGATAAAGAAGTTGGAAATTTTTTCTACGGTGAAGATCATCCTATGAAACCACATAGAGTTGCAATTACACACACATTAGTTAAAAATTATGGTTTAGATAAACATATGGATATAATAGAACCAGAGATTCTTTACGATAATAATGTATTTTCTGTTTTTCATACAAAAAATTATATAAATACAATAACAAATGAAACATTAGAACCGTCGGATGATTGTCCATGTTTTCCAGGATTGGGCATATTTTCTAAACGATATTCTAGCGCTACTATCAATTGTAGTAAACTTCTTAATGAATACGATATTGCTATAAATTGGGGTGGTGGTCTTCATCATGCAAAGAAAGAGGAGCCGAGTGGGTTCTGTTATTTCAATGATATAGTTATGGGTATACAAGAAATTCTTAAATATAAAGAAAGAGTATTATACATAGATATAGATATACATCACGGTGATGGGGTGGAAGAGGCATTTTATCATTCTGATAGAGTAATGACATTATCTTTTCATAAATTCGGAGAAGGATATTATCCTGGTACTGGAGATCTTTTTACGAATGGTGATGAAGAAGGGTTGGGTTATGCAGTAAATGTACCATTGAAAAATGGTATAGATGATCATTCTTACCATTATGTATTTAAACCTATAGTAGATCAAGCGATAAAAAAATTTAAACCAAGTGCTATAGTATTGCAATGTGGAGCAGATTCGTTAGCTGAAGATACATTGGGATGTTTTAATCTGAGTATTCAAGGACATGGTGAATGTGTGAAAACGGTTAAAAGTTATAATATACCATTGTTAATATTAGGTGGTGGTGGATACAATATAAAGAATGTAAGTAGAGCATGGGTTAATGAGACTGCTATAGCATGTGATGTGCAGATCAAGAATGAAATAGATAAAAATCAATATAGTGCATATTTTGAACCGTCGCAGAGTTTGTATCCTAGATTGAAGAAGAAATATGATAATGTGAACAGCAAGAAATATTTAGATGTCGTTGTAAATTATAATTTGGAGTTAATGGATAATTATTAAATTAAAAATAAATTAATTTTTATTTATGTGATATTTTTAAAAATATAATTATTTAACTTTAAAATCGTAATATATTATTTAACTATAATTACTTAATTCTAAAATAGTAATACATTATTTAAATATAATTATAAGTTTTAAAATAGTAATAATACACTATTTAAATATAATTTTAAGCTTTAAAATAATAATACACTATTTAGATATTTTGTCTATGCAATATTTAAATATTTATCTTTCTCTTTATTTATGCAATAATATGGAAGAAAAGAACAAAAAGCTTGCAAAGAAAAACACACAATTAAAATCTGAACTACGTTCTAAAGCCATTGAAAACAACAAAACAATAGAAAAGAATATTAAGGGTAACTATTACAATGATTTAACAAAAGATAAAATGTGTTTATTTTTAGATGAGAGTATACAAGTATTAGAAGAATTATTAAATAAAACAAAAATATATAAAGAAAATATAAATAAAACAGAAGAAGTAGGAAAGAGGAGGAAACCAATGAAAGAAAAAAATATAAATAAAAAATAAATTATGATGTTATTATACTAATATATTTTAATAGTAATTTTCTAATAAATGTAAACGAATGAAGACTGTATATTCCTTAATTTATAATTAACACTAATTATCTTTGATTTTAAAATTTTCTATTCAAATATTTTTTGAGAGATATTTTTATTATTTATTTAATAAATATACTTTCACATTTATTTATTATCACACTAAAAATACTTTTAATTTTAATAGATATAATATATTATCGATTGTTATAACATTGTAAAAGGTGTTATTGTTTTTTTTGTAGAGGATTCAGGACCGTTTGTAACCTATTATGATATATAATATTTAATCGTTAAACCATATCTAAACTTGTACTAACTGGTTTCGATTATAAAAGATTTAACTTTGATCATTATCTAAAACAGTATCAGATCTATCATTTTTATAAACACCAATATTATCTACTAATCATGTATATGCAAATATACTTTCATTTTGTTTTATATTTTCTATTATACAGTTGTGAATTGGAACCTAATGATGTTCGTGGTATAATACATAATATGGTTGGGAAGATTATGGATACCAATGAGGGTGAAAAAGAAGTAAAATTAGTATTAATATTGGATAAGGATAATAAAGGAATGGATAAAGAAATAGTTATAAAATTAGTACAAGAGGATGAGGAGGATGGTATTGTGGGTGGAATGAGTATATTGAATTTTATACGTAAATATAAAAAAGAGATTAAGAAATATGCAAGTGAGAAGGTAAAAGATGTATTAATTGTAAAAAAGAAAAATATTGAAAATATAAATGATGGGTATATTTATAGGGATTATTGGGGAATATTGGATTTTAAACGTATAAATGATAAATATGTAGACAGTACTGGTATTTTTGAAGGTAAAATATTATCATCTATCAAAGAAATAATCGATAATGGTAAAATTACAGAATTGGGATTATTTCAGTATAAGAATATTACTTACTCGGCAAAAGAACGTAATTTTATTTTTATAAAAAAAATAATAAAAAATATTGCGAAAGATAAAAATAAAAAATATTTGGAAATCTTGAAAGAAAAGAATGAGTTTACACCGTTGGAACAACGTATATTTAATAACAATTATAAAATGAATATCAAAATTAAAGGAAAAAAGGGATGTACATTTGTTTGTGTATGTGATAATATATTATGTGAATCTCCTTGTACTAATATAAAATGTATAGATCCTAAATATTTGAAAGAAAAATTAAAACAGAAATAAAATATTTTATAATAATTTTTATATCGTAATTAGAATTCTTATAACTAAAAAAATAATATTTTATATAGAAGATAAACAAATTGTTTTTATTTAAAATTATTTTTTATTTAATTATAAAAGATGATAAGATATTTAAAATGATACCTTCTATCGTTCATATTTGAAATATTATTATTATTATAAAATTTTTATTTAAATTAATAAATCTAAAAGATTATTTCTATTTCCTACATCATTTTGTGGTATTTTATTTTTATTCTGATTATCATTATTCACAATGGTTTTATTCTTCTCATTATTTATTTTATTTTTATAAACTTTTACAACCTTTACTTTTACTTTCTTTTCATCTTTTTTCATATCTTCCTTCTTCTTCTTTTTAATTACAAGATTAAGTTCTATTTTCTTCTTTCCTATGTCATCCTGTGTTTTTATAGCTTCATCTACTTTCCTTTTTATTATATTTTTTACATTTTCATCGTTAGATTCTTTTAGTCTATCGTTACCAGCAATAATATTATTCACTATTTCTTTTTTCTTCTTTTCTAAATCTTCATCAAAATTATCATTAGCTTTTATTTTTTTATCAATAATTTGTTTTATTATCTTATTTTTCTCTTTTTCTATATTATCATTATTATTTTTATATTTTTTATTGTTGTCGTTAGTATCTGTGTTGGGATTATTTTCATTTTTTTTATCCTTATCATTTTTATTTTTAGATTTTTTATTGTTGTTGTTAGTACCTGTGTTGGAGTTATTTTCATTTTTCTTATCATCTTCTGTTTTTTCAATTTCTTTATTTTCTGTAGAATCTTTGTTATTTATTTGTGCTAAACTTATAAAAGGTTTAAAAATTTTATCTAATATTCCTTCTGTAACTTCTTCTCCATCGTTATTTATATTTTTTGTTATTGTTGTATTCTTAGAACGCAAAGATGTTGTATATTCTGTTTTTATATTAATAGTTGTGATGGTAGATGTTTTAGGTTCTTCTGTTACTTTTTTAGTAATATATTTATTTTTTATAATAGGTTTTATAGTAGAAGAAATATTTGAGGATGTAAAAGATAATTTGATACTCTTATTATTTTCTTGGTTAGGTGGTACTATTACTTTTTTACCGATAGGATTTTCTGTAGAAATACCTTTTTCTATTGTGTCTTCTTGAGGATATTTAACCTGTGTACTAATTTTATCTGTTTTTAGTTCTGCTGTATTTATTGTGTTATATACAGTATTTATTATTTCTTTATCAATTACATTTGTTATTATTTTATTCTCTGTTTGTGTCACTGTTTTTACTTTGCCTTTTATCTTAGATGTAATTGTATTCATTATTTCTTGAATTGGTTGTGTTATTGTGCTTATTGAATCTTTTACTACAGTTTTTATTATATTATGATCTTTGGTAACAGTCACTGTAACGACAGATCCTGGCACTGTTTGTATTGTTTCAAATATTTTATTTGTTGTTGAGATTGGAATAGAAGATGTTTTAATTTGATATTTATTGTTTTTGTCTATATCGTTTTTATCTTTACTTTTTATTTTATCTTCAGAAATAGTTTTTGGTATTTCTTTTTGTTTTAAAAGTAAATTGTATATTTTTAGAAGGAGATCATTATCGTTATCTTTAGTTTGATTTTGTTTCTCTTCTACTTTTATTTCATCGGTGTTTTTCTCTTCCTTCTTTATTTTTTTTTCTTCAACCAAAATATTTAATAATCTTTTAATAACATCTTTTTTGTCCATTTTTTCTTCAAGTAAAAATTTTTTATTTTTCTTTCGTTTCGACTTTTTTCTTTTATTTTCTGAAAATTCATTAGAATTTTCATTATTTGTAGAATCTACATTTAATAATTTATTATCAACTACATTACTATTTTTTTCATTATGTTTTCTTTTTTTAATATTATTATTTGATTGACAATCACTTTCACAATCTTTGTTGGATTTTCTGTATTTCTTACGTATTATTTTGGAAGTTACAGGTGGTTTTGTTTCTGTTACCGTAATTGTATTTGTTACAGTAAATGTTGATACAGGTGGTCTAGTTTGACTAAGAATATTTTTTATTGTACTTTGATTATCTATTTGATTAGATTCAGAATTGATAGTTTTGTATTTATTGTTATTTTGATCCTTTGCAAAGTAATCATAGAGTGGATTTTGATAATCTTTACTTGGAATATAAACAGTATGTATGATAGTATTATTTACAGTGGAAATTTTATCTACGTATTTAGTGGTTGTAACTATTTTATTTTCACTTGTTATTGGAATGACTGGCTCTTCCTCTATAAGTCGTACTTTCTTAGAATTTGATTTGTCCTTGTTTACTTCTAACTCTTCAACTTTAACATCTTCATCAGAACCAATTAATCTTTTAAAAAAGTTTGCTTTTTTATTGATTTTTGTTTTTTTAATTGTTCCACCGTGTTTTAAAATCGCACCATCTCTTTTTCCTACAATATTTTTATCACATATTTTTTCATTAAGTTTATATTCATTAAAAAATCCTGTTTTTATTTCATTATAATTGTCTTCACTAATATTTAAATCATCTTTATATTGGTCTAAATAATACAACAATGCACAAAAGTTTAAATTATCTGATTTTTTTCTATTTTTTGTGTATATTTTATTTACCATATCTCTTTTTTTAGTATATGGTGAAGAATCTTCCGTATCTATCAATCCTATATCATTTTTATCTGTTTCCCTTTCTCTATAAACTGTTTTAATTTTCTGTTCATCGGATTTATCTTTATATACAGTTTTTGTTATTTGTATAGGAGAATTATTTAGATATTCTTTTGGTATTGTAGGAACATATTGTATTGGTTTATTATAATACTCTCTATTCGGTAATTTATAATTATAATATCTACAAACATTTACACATTCAGGTCTATATACTCTACAATCACACCTTGGTCTTATTCCAACCTGTATAGAGGATATAGCAAGAATAAAATAAAGAACGATAAACATACTGAAACTGATACATTTCTTTTTATTTTTTATCAATTTTCTTTTTGTTTTTGATTCTATCAGTCGTGAAACAAATCATTATACGTGCTATAAAAGTAACAAATAATAACAAACATATGTTATTTACATTATTAACTTTGATAAAATCTAGTATAATTGAAAACTTAGTTGATGATATACGATATTCGACACATAACGATCTTAAAAATTTAGCATTGAAGAATGTGGTAATAAACAGAGAAGATTTAATTATGAAATCCTTAGATGGTAAAGACTCTATAATTAACTTTAAAACGGAGAATAAACATGAAAATTGGAGCTTTGAATTTGTTGTTAATGATATAAATGTAGCATATCCACAGAAAGCAGGTATATTTTTATGGTATACAGAAAAGCCAGTAAATTATGGTAATAAGTTATTTGGTACTGATGGTGATTTTAATGGTATTATGGCTGGTGTTGAATTCCTTGGAAGATCCATGGAAATATTAATAGCCGTAAACGACGGACAGGACATAACACATTTGGATAGCTATGATGATATTGTTGTAATAAAAGATTCACCTAATCCAGAAAGATACAGGAATATTAGTAAATTAAGGATAAAAATTATCTCAACGAAACAAAATTTCAAAATAGAAATTTACGATAAAGACAATTTGATATACGATAATTTAAGATTATATGATTCACCACTTCTTAAGGATAGAAAATCAGGCAAATTCTTCTCATTATCATCCAGTTACAGTAAAGTTTCCGATGAGAAAAAATTTATTCTATCAGCAGCAAAACTTTATGAAAGAAATGAACTTGAAGGATATGATACAAAACATATACATACAGAAGAAATAAAACACGATCCTAGATATCACGATGCTATCAACCACCCAACACTCGAAGTACAACACCTAATATCAAATGTTGAACACCTAATGAAATATCTTAATGTAGTATTAGGAACACCAATAGGATCATCTATCGTTGAATCTTCATATAATACCAAATTAGCAGTATTAAAACAAGAAAACAATATAAAAAATATATTAACTAGCGTAGAAGATATTAAAAAATCTACAAAATTGAATTCTCTCTCTATACTCAGTAATAAATTGAGTGATATTGAAGAAAGAATAAATAAAGTAAACGTAGGATTAATAGAAGTAAAAAGAAATATTTTCAGTTTAGAACAATTGATGCTCCAACAATTTAAAAGAATAACAATTCTATTATTGATAGTATTGGTAATATTAATAGTTTTACCAATAATAAAACTTAACAGAAGAAAAACAGTAGAAGAACTTAAAAAAATATAAAAGAAATAAAAGTTGTTTCTTTTATACAAATCAATTAACTGTTTAAATTTTATTGAGATATTTCTTTTTAAATAATACACAGTTAAAAAATATTTTATACGAATTTTTAAATAAAAACATAATGCATATTATATAATGTATTTTAAACTTATATATATAACATTACTTACTGTATTATAATATTTGAATGTTAAATATACAATATTTATTGTAATATTAGCTTCAAACAGATTATTAAATAGTTTTTCTGCTATAAACATTCTAATATAATTTTAAAAATCGATTGTAAAATATTATCACAAATAAAAATACACTCAAAATAGATAATTAAAATATTATTATTTATTTATTTACTATTAAATCTTAGTATTATTTACATAATAACAGTAAATATAAAATTTTAAAACTATTTTATTTTATACTCCTATATGCTTCCATATGAAAGAGAAATTTTAGAAGTGTGTAATAATAAAAGTTATATTTTAATATCTGCATGTGGTTTGGGTGTAGAAACCATTATATTACAACATATGTTATTCTATATGCGCAAAGAAGCGTTATCCTTTGTTATTAATACGTGCGATATTGATGACGAATATTTTGAACAGGTAAAAAACGAAAAATTATATTTTTTCAAATACGGTGTTCCTCCTGGTGAAAAAAGAAGAGAAATGTATAAAAAAGGTGGTGTTTATGTAATATCATCTGTAATATTAATAGGCGATATTTTAAATAATATAGTCAATGTAGAATCTATTTCTTCTATATTTGTAGGTAGAGCAGAAAATTTGAAAGAAAATTCAACGGAAGCATTTATTTTTTATTTAGTTAAAAAAATAAATGAGCATGTTCTGATAAAAGCATATTCTGATAATCCATTCCTTTTAAGCACAAAAATATTTCCGTTGGAAAATTTAACGAATATTTTAAAGGTAGAAAATATTTTCTTATATCCAAGATTTAAAGATTCTATAATAAATTCATTGCCAAAAGATTCCGAGATGATAGAAATTAGTTTTAAATTATCTAAAAACATAGAAAAATTACAAGTGCTTACATACGAATTATTGAATGGTATAACAAATGAAATTAAAAGAAATACAAAAATGAATGACTTTGAAACAGATAACATTTTAATAGAAAATTACCATAAACTTTTTAAAAGAAATGAAATATTTAAAAACGATAAAAAAATGATAAAATTATTTCGTGTTTGTAAAATAATGAAAAAATTAACATTTCTTCTTCTTTCAGTAAATGCGCATTTATTTCCTTCTATATTTTTAGAATTGGTAGATGATGAAATAAATTCTACTGATAAAACGTGGATAACATTAACATGTACACATTTGATAATAGAGGAAATAGAAAATATGAAAGGTAAGAGAGATAAAATAAATAAAATAATAGATGATTCAGATGAAATACAATTTACTTTAGATTTTACAAAAAATGGAAATAATGGAAGAGGAGGAATAAAAAACGA
The DNA here is from genome assembly GCA_001887945.1 of Spraguea lophii. Lineage (NCBI taxonomy): Eukaryota > Fungi > Microsporidia > Spragueidae > Spraguea > Spraguea lophii. Next base: position 29,552 of record LDOQ01000289.1, on the reverse strand, counting down.
CGCAAAGTTAAAGACATTGAAGGAATTGATAGAGAAAAATAAAGATAAAAATATTTTAATTCTTTCATCAGAATCTTCATCTAAATTTACCATAGAAGATTTCATGGATATAAAATTTCATCAAATAGAAAATATCAATTTTTGTACACACACTAATTTTAGATTTTTAAAAGATAATTATGAAATTATAATACTGTTGGAACCATGTTTATCTTCTATTAGAAAAATAGAAAGATATGTAAATTCTACATCAATAGGAATTCTAACATATATTTTATTTTTCAGAAATACTTTGGAAGAGGAAAATTATCTACGTGAAATAAGAGGAGAAAAAGAAATATTTGAAAAATTAATAAATGAAAAATCCAATATACCACTGAAATTATCAATGGAAGAGATTATATTGGAAGACAACGACGAAGAATATAAAATAATTGTTGATTATAGAGAATTAAAATCCACATTACCATTTACTCTTTATAAAGCCAGAAATAATATAGCAGTTTCAATGTTGGATGTAGGAGATTATATTTTAGGAGAAGATTTATCAGTAGAAAGAAAAAATATTTATGATTTTATCTCTTCCTTGAATGGAAGATTGTATTTGCAAACAAAAAGAGTTATACATAAATATAAAAAACATTATTTACTTTTAGAATTTAATGAGAACAGGAGAATGTGTTTGTCAGATTATATAAATTTTAAAACAGAGAATTTTAAAAATTCTATTATTTCCAAACTAACATATTTTATAATGAAATTTCCAAATGTAAGATTAATATGGTCAAATCAATTAAAAATTACAGCCAAAATATTCAGAGGATTACAGAACAGGAGTAAAAGAATAGTAGATGAGGGGTGTAAAATATTTATAGATCCAATGTTGAGTGAATTATTATTAAATGTAAAAGGTATAAATCCATATAATTTATCTTCTGTATTAAATAATTTTAAAAATTTAAAAGAATTAGCAAATACAGAAGAAAAAGTCTTAGAAAAAATATTAGGAAGAGAGAATGGCAAATTAGTGTATGAATTTTTTAATAAATAAAATTTGTTACGTGTAATATCTAAATGTTAAAATATACAGTGAATTTAAAATTCAAAAAAGTTCCTCGTCCGGGAATCGAACCCGGGCCACCGGTGTGAAAGACCGATATCCTAACCATTGGACCAACGAGGATATGTTTTTATAGTATGGAATAATAATATACGTTTAAAAATAATAATAATTTTACTATCTTATTTTAATTTACTTCTCCCAATAACAACCAGAGCAACCATTAGATTGTATTTAAATCACAGTTCATAATTATTAATTTCTTTAAAGCAAATAATAAATACTTATAATCTCCCACGTACATTAATATCACTTTATCTCATACTCCAGAATATTTTATATCATTTATATAATTTAATTTACCTTTTAAGAATTCATATATTAAAAAAACAAACACCCCCATGTATTTATTTCTCGCTTTAATATTTTCTTTAGAAGAACACTCACTTATATCAACGAGTGTTAAAAGATTACATGAACTAACAAAATACCGTACATATTATGATTTATTCAACCTTCCAGAAAATTGTAATTTCAAAGACCTTCGAAGAGCATATGGAAAACTTCTACGTTCAGAAACACCCATAGATGCTAATCTATCAAAATCACAAACAGATTCCATACTTACAGAAGGATTCAATATGTTAAAAGATAGAAAAGAAGCATATGATAAATTTCTCAACAGTACATATACAACTGAGCTAATAAAAGAATCTAGTATCATATCAATATTATCAGGATTATTATTCATAGTATTTATAGTAATAGCCATAGATTTTACATATACATTTTCTAAATATCTTATAAAGAATAAGGAAAATAATAAGTATACAGAATTTTCAGTTAAGGAGATGCAAATGTTTAAAATTTTTGGAAACAATAAAAAAGAGGCGGCGAAAGAAAAAAAGAAGAAGAAGAAACATTAAAAAAATTTAAATTTAATTTCTATTTTACGATATAAAATTTTTATAACAGATTAATTTAATTTAATTTCTATTTTATATGTAAAAACAATTTAATCTAATATTTATTTTACCACGTAAAATCTTTATGCAGATACATCTCAATTATTTACGATATAAAATTTTTGTAACAAATTAATTTCAACGATAAAATTTACTTTATTTAATAAAATCGTAAAAACATTATAAAAACAATTATCACCACTACCACAGCTATGAACAAAGTGCTATCACTTTTATACCTCTCTTTTATATTTTCAATAACATTTCTCCCACCACCTATCTTAATAACCATATCTCTCAATCTATCCGATGGATTGGTTATATATTTTCTCTGTTGTTTCATTTTCTCCAATGATTCAACTGCATCACCTATTACATCATTTATTCTATTAGTACTACGTACAATCTCTGATTCTATAATATTTACATTATCGTTATTATCATTTCTTAATTTTTTATATTCCTGATAAAATTCCATCTCTTTTCTTTTATATGCAGCATATCCTTCTATATCTTTGTTTTTAGAAAGTATATTACTTAATGATACCAATAACATGGATATATTACTCATATCCTTATTTTCAGCAGAATATAAAATTTCTTCTAATTTTGAAATATAAGTGTTTATTTTCTCTGTTAATTCTTCGTTCATAGAGGGGTTAGTGAATTCTTTCATTTATAATTAAATATAATATTGAAGTGATAATAAACTTAAATAAATATATCACAGTTATATAAATATATTAGATAATTTATATGAATAACATTTCTTAAAAATATATATTGATAGATTTCTTATAGTTTTTAAGTTTATTTATTCATAGAATTAATATATTTATATTTTTTATAAATAATATGTATTGTTAATCATAACACTCTGGAATATAAGATAAATATATTGTTAATTATACACTCTGTATTGAATTCTTAATTACCAAATATGAATTAAAATATATTATAACATATATATATTTTAAATAGAAATACAATCACTCCATGCCTTACTGAATGAAAAATAAGCAAATCATAAATTTTTATAGATTTTCAAATTATTGCGGTAAATTTTCCTATTGAATTAGCACCTGATATTTCTGTAATATTATTTTCTGAAACCCAACTTTAGAATTTTATTAAAACCATTAACTATTTCTATATACGTTTGAAAATATCATCAAATTAATTATCAGTTATCTTTTCATTTCTCTCGTTAGAGTAAATATTGTTTTAAAATTTTATTTATATTTTCAAGGGGAATTTTAAAACGTTTTTCTGATCTTTTTTCGATTCCATCCATATTTTTTTAACTTTTAATCTTATTCTTTGATGTTTTTATTTGCTCATAATCTTTTTTTAAAAAGGTAGATTTTTTGTTCATTATTATATAAGATTTTAGTCATCCTACAAAAATATATGTTAATGCATAAAATAATAAATTCTTTTTATAACAGCATTACATAATAAAATAGATTATATTTTATTTAATTAATCTTTATGCATTTATTAAAAAAATAAATACAAATTATTTTATTTACTAAATAAATTATTATCAGTATCATTCAATTACTCTTTAAACATTCTAAATATTTTATATAATAAAAAGTTTATTAACAATCTTTACATTTAATTTTATTTCTTTACATTTCTGTGATTTCTTTACATTTCCTTACATTCCCTTTACATTTCTATTACATTCTTAGTTAAATTATATTTTTTGTTTTGTTTAATTTCCTACAAATAAATCTTCCACCCTTACCCTTCCATGTCAGAAGAAGTTTCTATTAAAGCAAAAAAGAAAATAATCAGTAGTAGAGGTTTATTACCTAAAGTACCTTCTATTGCACCATTTATGAAATGTAAACTACGTTTATTACGTTTAGAAAGAATACATCAATATCTTATGTTAGAAGAATCATTGCTTAATGGGTTGGAAGATAATATAGAACCTGATGCTGATAATAAACAGTTTATACAAGATATAAGAGGTAGTCCATTAACTGTTGGTACTTTGGAAGAATTGGTGGATAAAGATCATGCAATAGTTTCTTCAAATACAGGACCTGAGTTATTCGTGCCTATTTATTCTTTTGTGGATAAGGAGGCATTGGAGCCAGGATGTACAGTATTGTTGAGTTATAGAGATAATGCAGTCGTAGGAATATTGGAAGGGGAGACTGATCCTTTGTTATCGGTGATGAAATTGGATAAGGCACCAACTGAAACATATGGTGATATAGGTGGTTTAGAAGCACAGATACAGGAGATAAAAGAAAGTGTGGAATTACCATTATCACATCCTGAGATTTATGAAGAGATGGGAATACGACCACCCAAAGGTGTAATTCTTTATGGATTACCGGGTACTGGAAAAACACTCCTTGCAAAAGCAGTAGCCAATCAAACCAGTGCAACCTTCTTAAGAATTGTAGGTTCTGAATTAATACAAAAATATCTTGGTGAAGGACCTAAACTAGTTAGAGAATTATTCCGAATGGCAGATACCTATGCACCATCCATTATTTTTATAGATGAAATAGATGCGATTGGAAGAAAAAGATATGATACGAATTCATCTGGAACAAGAGAAATACAAAGAACGATGTTAGAACTACTAACACAGTTAGATGGATTTGATAAAAGAAATGATATAAAAGTAATAATGGCCACCAATAGAATAAGCTCGCTTGACCCTGCACTAATCCGCCCTGGTAGAATTGATAGAAAAATAGAATTTACATTACCTGACGAAGGTACTAAAAGAAAAATATTCCAAATCCACACTCAAAAAATGACACTCGACAAAGATGTAGAAATAGAAAAGTTAGTAAGTAGTAAAGATGAGCTTAATGGAGCAGATATAAGAGCAATATGCTCTGAAGCTGGAATGAGTGCATTAAGAGGAAGAAGAAGAAATGTAACATTAACAGATTTTCTAAAAGCAAAAGAAAAAGTATTAGCAACTAAGCAGTCAGCAATACCACAGGGAATATATTCATAATAAAAATAATCTTTAATCTGACAAAATATTTTTATTACAGTTAAATAATTACTAATGATATGATTATTCTATTACAGTTAAATAATCAATAATAGTATTATAATAAATATATTCATCTTTATTATTCTTTTTTCCTTTCTATAATTGTTTCTATGATTATTTTATATGTGAATATATTTTAGATAAAGCTATCGTAGCATAAGAAGATGCTTGTAAATCAAATCCTATTACTTTATCCTTATACCATATATTTTCTGCTTTAACAATAATCTTTCTATAATGAGTTTTATTATTTATTTTCTTTAACGGTAATACAACATCATAAATAGATATATTTGTTTTATCTTTTACATCTCTGTAATACACAGCTATTTCTTTCTTCTTCTTATTTGATTTAATATTCATATTCATATTATCATTCGTAGTGTTATTGATGTTATCATTGTTATTATCATCATTTGTAATATCATTGTTATTACCATCATGTTCTAAGCTATCCGTGTTATCATTTGTATTACCACGTTCTAAATTATTTTCATCGTTGTGTTTATTGTATGACTGTTTGTCTATCAACACCATATCACTATCCAATACTGTATATCCTTTCTTTATTCTATCACTTACTTCCATATTAAAATGATAAGACTGATACGCATGTACATATATAGATCTTACTTCTTTTCTTATAGAATAATATATATTTTTATCCTTACAATTATGTATTCTACCTACACATATATGTTTCTCTACACCACGTTTAAAATATTTTAAATATTCTTTATATTCTTTATTTTTATATTTTTCTTTACCTATTATCATTGTAGGATTATCATTTTCTTTCTTTTGCATAATTAATTCTAATGCTTCATAATATTTTTTTTCTAAAATAAGTTTACCTACAATATGGTTATCAATGTTTATACCAAATCTTTGTGGGCCGTAGAAATTTGGTATAAAACATAATATTTCATTTATGGGAAGATAGGATATATCTTTAGATATTCGTATTATAAATCTGTTACCAATAAGAGAACCAAGACCAATGGATCTGTTACAAGCTTTGATGTTATATAATGTTTCTTTTAAATAATTATTATTGTTTTTAAATGTTGATATTGATAGTGGTTTATTGTTATTACTGTTATTTATATTGTTATCAGTATTATTATTTTCATTGTTATGATTATTTATATTATTGTCATCAACGTTATCGTTATCTCTCTTATTACCATTACCATCATCTCTATCCCTCTTACCACCATCATTACTACCATCATTATCTCTCATATTATTATTATTATAATTCTTTATATCATTATAATATACATTATTTATTGTTATTCTCTGATATGTTATTGCTCTCTTATCCTTGTTACCTGCAAATTGTATATCTTTACTATTTATATTTAATTTATATGCTATTTTATTAATTGCCTCCATTGTATCACATCCTATCTTTTTTAACGTACATTCAAATATAGATCTATTATTATTTTCTTCTAATATAATATTACCATCAGAATTATACGCTTTTAATTGTGGTATATATTTTATATAATTATGTATATATATTCTATCATTCCTATCTTTAGCATATAATGTAAAAGGAAAAGATATATTATTTAATAGATCAATAATAGTATCCGTTGATATAGCAATATTAGTAGTAGTTGGTATAACAGTGTTAGCTGGTATAATAATATCTTTATCATTATTATTGTTATATATTCTATTATCACTATCTCTATTAATATCTTTATCACACCTATCATTAACACATTTAATATCACTATTATTACCGTATGTATTAAATATATTAATTATTTCTCTTATTATATTATTATCTATAATATTATATTCATCACATATTGTATCTGTATGTATTTCTTTTACTATAAAATCATCATATTTATCTTTTATATTAAAATATACACTACTATCTTCTAAAGCTTTTATACCAATCTTTTTAAAATCTATATTATGCATAAAATAATTAAGGATAAAAAAATAAAAATAAATATAATAAAAATTATAATTACATAAATAATGATAAGAATAAAGATTATATGAATTATAAAGAATACATTTACTTACTATTTATTTACGTATCATAATATATCCGTAATATATCTATAATATATTCTTATCCTATCATAACCTTTAATTATAAATATATCTATTTACTATTATAATCAATAACAGCATCTTTTATAATATTAGCATCTGAATATACAATACTTCCTTCTATATTATAAGTCTTAGCATTATCTATCATTAACATTATATCTTCTATAAATTCTTCATAATTTTTATATTCCTTCTTCTTCATACATTCTATAGAAATAGGATTCTTTATTATCTGATAATAATCAGGATAATCTACACTGCTAGGAAGCATCATAAATAAATATATTATTTCTCTACCCTTCTTATCTCTTAGATTTATAATAATATCTAATAATTCTTTTATCTTCTCTTTATAATTTACTAATACTTCTTCCTGTAATAGATCATTATTAGTGGTAATATCGTTATTAGTAATATTAATGTTAGTGGTAGTAATACTATTTATATTGTTAGTAGCATTACCATTAGTATTACTATTATCATTTATAATGTATTCTAATTCTTTATTACTAATATTATAATCATTACTGTTACCATTATATAATATACTTCTATCTATAATATCTTTATTATTTATATTATTATTATAAGCAATATATTCTTCTATAGAATAGATAGTTATTAGTTTATATATTTTAATATGTTTATCAGGAGATAATTCTTTATAATTTATATTACAATCATATAATATTATGGTATTGTAATATTCTAAATAATTATTTATATTATCTTTACTACTTAACAGATATATTGTATTAATACTATTATTATTGTTAATAGTATGATTATTAATATGATTGTTAGTGGTATTATTACCATCATATTTACTCTCATTACTATTATCACAAACATCATACCTATCATTATTATAAATATTAATATTTTTATTCTTTAAATATTCTTCTATTATTTCTCTCGTTGCATTATCTTCTACTATTATTATTATTCTATTGTTATTGTTTATTTTATCTACTATTCTATTTAATACTTCTAATTTACCTGCTACTCTGTATATTAATGAATTTATATTTATATTCTCATATTCATTCTTATGATTATCTTTATAATTATTTTCTATTCTATTTCTTATTCCATTAAATAAATAAGGATGGTTACATATTCTTTTTAAATCTACCATAATATTATTAATATTATTGTCTTTATCATTGTTATCATTATTATTAATTTTATCAAATATACTCTTGTATATAGATTTCTGTGCTGACGACATACCACATTTTATTATATTTTCTATAATATTATTATTATTTATATTGTTTCTAAATGTAAATATATCTAATAGAGTATCAATCTTTGATATAAGAATATTTTCTTCTGATGCATTAATATCTATTATTTCATTTATATTATTCATTTGTTTGTTTATGTAATCATAAATATTTTTATTTGTATTAAAAATCTTAGGTATTATAAAATTAAGAAGAGACCATTTATATTTCAATGTATCATTATTATTTATAATAGTAGTAGTATTGTTAGTAGTAGTAGTGTTATGGGTGTTAGTAGTATTGTTGGTAATGGTATTATTAATATTGTTAGTAATAATATCTTTATCACTATTATTATCTCTATCATCTTTATCACCATTATTGTCATTAGAAATATATAATCTATATTTATATGTATATTTACTATTAATCATATTATTGATAATCTCTGTATTACCTATATTATATTTATCTATATTCATTTCTCTATCATATTCATTATACCTATCATCTATAATGAGATATAAATAATTAATTTTAGATAAATATGCTTTATCTTTTATTATATATTTGTATGTTGTTAATATTATATTGGTATCATCTTGATTTATTTCTGTTTGTAATATTTTTCTTTGTTCTGCTGATCCTTTGTATTCTACTGCTTTTATTAAAGATGAACATTTATTAATTTCATATGTGTAATTAGAAAGTATGGTAGGTGATGGTACTATAATGAGGAATGGTTGTGTTATATTTTTATTTTCTATTAAATATAATATGTAGGATATTAGAGATACTGTTCTACCATTATCTTTTTTAAAAGATATTATACCGTTGTATTTGTTATTATAAAGATATAATAACCATTTGATGGTAGATAGTTGGTAATCATATAAGTTTATATTCAATGTTGCTGGTTGTTCTATTTTATCTTTGCTAATGCTATTAATATTTTTATTAATATTGTTATCTTTGTTAATGCGATCTATACTCTCTATGCTATTTTTAGTGTCTTTATCACTTGTTATATTGTCCTCTTTTTTATTAATATCTATGGTATTAATATATTCTTCTATCTTAGTATTAATATACCCTATTCTCTTCTTTTTTTCACTGTCTATAAAATTTTTATATTCTATATCATTATGTTTCATATTTTTTATTCTCTCTTTAAAAATCTTATCCTGTTTTTTCTGTTCCTGTTTCTTAAAACTTGTAATATACGTTTGTACACATTTATATATTTTATCTTTCTTATTTACTTTTGCATTAATATATGTTTTTATTTTTTTATATTGATCTTCTATTATTTTGCAGAAGGCTATTCTTTTATATTTTTTTTGTTTTTCTATATTTTCTTCATATTTCCTTTTTAATCCCTCTTCTATTACTATGTCTTTGTAAATATTATAATTATTATCCAATGTTAAAATATCTTTGGGTGTAAGCATATTTTTAACTCCTCTTTGCACGCTCTTTTGTAATATTTTCTGTTTTTTGTATAATTTTAGTTTTTTTACTTCTATGAGTATATCTAGTATATCACTATCTTTGACATGTTTTTTTAAAATATCTTCTATTACTTCTACCCTGTATTTTAATAGTGTAGATGTATTATTTTCTTCTTTATTTTCTGTGTTATTTATTACTGATGTATCTAAGTTACTATTTATTGTATCCATTAATTTTGTATATTCTTCACAGTTTATATAATTTTTATTATTGCATAAACTTAGTGCTTCTTTAAGTCTATCGACTATTGCCTTTACAGCAATTTCATCCACTAGTCTATCCCTCTCTATTTTCAGGGATGAAATTTCAGGAATAGGTACAAATTCTGGTTGTAATTTTCTTGTAGCTTGTAAAAGTTCATCGATATTTTTATTATCAGTGGTGTTTAGGTATTGGAAGATATTCTTATTGTGCAAATAATCATATGGTAAGTTGTTATCTTGTGTGGTGGGTTCTTGGTATTCGTCGTGTGAGGGTTGGTTTTGAGAAATCTGAGACATAATAAATTGAGGGGTAAAAATAATTATTGAAAAAAATAATTTGTATAATAAAAAAAATAGAAGATTTTTTATAATGAAACTTTTATTTGTATAATTTAATTGTGGGATATGATCTTTGATTCTTAAATCTTAAAATATAATTACATTTGTACTAATTAATTTCATTATAGATATAATTTAATTCTATCTTATATTTCAAAATGTTGGGGTTTTATGTATAATGTACGTCGCTGTCTTTTCATGAGTTTTAAAAATTCATAATCTTTTTTTGGTAGAATATTGTTGGCATAATTGGAAAATAAAGCTTTTCTAAAAAATAAGTTTTTTTGTTCATTTAAATTAAAAACATTTATAAATAAATGATGGGTTTTCAATCAAATTTGTACGATTTTAATGAATGGAAAAAGAATTGAAATTAGGATAAGAGAAAAAATACTTTTTTTTACATAATAGAATTATGTTTTATAATATAAAATAGGAGAGAAATCAAGATTGTTTAAATTGTTTGCTTAATCAATTATTAAACAATTTAATAATAACAATATTTTATCAATTGAAAAAAGAGCCGAGGATAAATGATCTAAGTTTGGAGATGTTTATAAGACATTTATATCTGTGTGATGATAATGATCCAATAATTAATTTTAAAAAAATAACAGAAGAGGATAATAAACGGTCATTAATATATGTTTCTACGTCTACAATTTTCAGAAACTTAAAAATTTATATTCATCATTAAAATTAGTGACCATTGTTCCAATGATAGAAATCCCGAATTAACAATTTTACAACGATGTTATTAATTTAATCTCAGAATTTAATTCTTCAATCCTGTATCTTCCATCATAATCTTTTTTTTAAACATAATTGAAAATTGTTTTAATAAATGCAAAAACATAATTGAAAGAACAAGGATAAACACATGCGAGGAACTTTTTGAACATATTGATAAGAATTTTAATTGTATAACATTTGATGATTTAACATAATTTAAATGTTGAGACATTGGTACAAGAATAATGAAATTATATTCTAACAAATTACTTTTTTATATATTTACTATTTTATAAAATATATTTCTTTTAGTATAATTTATAATTTTCAGATCATACGAATCGCTTGAAAATTCCTATAAAATTTTTTAATAATATACTCTCAGTGGTTTTGTAGATTCATAGATTTGGTTAAAGATTTTTGAAATTATATACGGGTTGAAATTTCTGTGTTCAATATATATTTCATGTAAAAAAAATTTTAGATAAAAATGCACGCCGATGCAAAAATTTATTTTGTGTGAAAAAATATATATCAAAAAAAGAATGTTTAAAAATAACATTATGAGAAACAATATTGATAAATTATTTGAAATGTTTATATATAAAAATATTGATAATGAAAAGTTTATTATAAAAATATATTTGATCTTTTTCGGAACATTAGCTATATAAAATCAATTTCTATTTTTGAAAAATATATATTTCTTCAAAAATAATATTTATATTATTTTATAGAATTTCGTCTTTTATTTTATTTTAAATTCTATGTCGAATATTATTTTTTATTTAAAAATTTACTTGTTTTGATAACAATTATAATTATAAAAGAAGTTTAAATAACCCTTTTAACATGAAATTTTATATTTTGTCATTAGTCACAATATTATTTTTTAACATAAAAGAAATATTTGGGATATGTATGTATTGTACAGAAATAAAAGTCAGACGTATGTTAAACCTCGATAATAAAAGAAAAATAAGAAATTATGGTATGGCTAATAATGAACATCGTGAAAATGGAGTACAAGAAGAGTCATCTACGAGAATCCAAACAAATAAGACAAAGAATTGTTTGAAATCACATATAAATAATTTTGGAAAAGGAATTAAAACAAACGTAACAAATTTATTTAAACCCCTAAAAAATTATATTGTAAAACATACAAATTATACGTCTCTTTCTAATAGACCTTTACCTCTTCTACCCTTTCCTTATCATTGTTCTAAAACTAAAACATACCGTCGCCAGATGATATCAAAAGATAATGAGAAAGTTTTGGATACTAAAGATATATCATCAGAATCAATTTATGCAGAATGTCTAGATAATAATACATCATCAGAACCAATTTATGTTAATCATCCATTTGATAATGAATTACCAGAGCCAATTTATGTTAATCACCAATTTGATAATAAATTACCAGAGATAACTTATGCTGATCTTATATTTGACAATACACCATCAGAATCAATTTATGACGAACTTCCAGTTGCCAATACACCATCAGAATCAATTTATGACGAACTTCCAGTTGCCAATACACCATCAGAATCAATTTATGACGAACTTCCAGTTACCAATAAATTACCAAAACTAACTTATATTGATTTTCAAAATCATATGTCCTCCAAACAAGGAATAGAAAAAACACTTGAGAATCGATACATGATAAGTTTTCGAAATTAATAAAATTACCGGTATTCTCAGATAATTCAACTAGAGGAATCAATAATAGTTTATCATGCATCGCGAAACCTCTAACAACAATTAACGACGTAACCGAAGAATTACGTTCACCATTTAACATTTCGAATAAAAACAATGAAAAAAATGCCTAGTCAAATAACATTATATATTTAAGACAACTCCTATATTTGAGAAAGAAAATCAATTAATACATAACAAAAAAATAATTCCCGAAAAAAATTACTTTGAAACGAAATACACCAAGCCATTCCCCCTTTGCAGAAAATAATATTGAGAGAATCGAAGGGGGAAAATTAAAAGAAAAAATTTAAAATATAAGTTTAACATATAAACATCATCCAGAAGAAAAACCTCGTATCATCTAATATAATGGTCCGTGCATGCTTGAAAATGATGTTCAAATACTTCGTCCCGGTTTAACATACTAAAAAGCAAAATTAAAAGCATAGAATTTGACGTTTGTTTCATATGAAACAAGGAATACAATTAATCATAAAAATAAAAAATATTTTTTGCAATTTTTATGTTTTTTTAAAATAAAATTTTGGCTGTGAGATACCTATATTGTACCCTTTTGAAAGAAATTAAAATGTTTTTTTGTCCTTGTGGTGACAATAAAAAAACAATAAGAAAAGTAATAAATTAATACTTTTATTAAAATATAATACACTTCTTTATCTTCATTTCTTAACAAAAAACAACCAACGATAGATAATATTTTAATAATGACGAATCATACGCTCTTTTTTTTATCTGTTATTTAATTTTGCATTATACTCCTTTTATATTATTTGTGTGTACGTCTGAAATTGTATCAATGAAAAATATAGAACGGTTCACAGTTGAATAGAAGTAGTTTTTATGAATATCAATATAGTTTCACCAACAATTTATGTAAATAATTGTATTTTTTATAATATATTCTTCATAGAACTTATTTATTTCATCTAATGGCAGGCTGTGATGTTATTTTTTTACCTATTCTTTCTACAATTCCCCAAACAAAATTCCATCTACTCGATGACCTTTATTATATTTCCTCTTGCCAATCTTAGATTCATTGATTTTTACAGTGGCTTTTCCTGTCTAATTTATTATTTTTATTATATTTTAACACAACTTTTCCTATTATTTTAATTATTTTTTTATTTTTATTTATACGTTACATAATAATCTAATACTCTTGCTACCTATTAAAATATTATATATTATCGAAATAACTTTATCCCAATCTAGTGTTTAATAATAAAAATTTCAGTTTTTATACATTTTATTAAATTTTTGACATTTTCTACAATGTCCCTCTTACGGAGACAATATTTACATATCATCATAATTGCTTTTTTTCTTTTCTTCTATACATATCTTCTTAAAGCATTCTACTGTTATTTCCTTGTTTGTGGTCATCACAAAGTCCCGCCTGGCCCAGTGATCGTGGGATGGTAACTAAATTCCAAACCTAGTGGATTCTAAACCTTCACCTTGCAGAATTTTCAAAACAAAAAATAATAATAAAAGACAGCAGAGAAGAAAAAGGTTGTTGAGTGGGTGAGGTTTCGATAGCGCAGCATAGCTGTGCCTTGTATGACGGCCCCGCTACTAGATTAAAGTAGTGTTTAGCTGATATGTTGCGATCCCTGTATTGATTTGTGACTCGGCCAATACTATGTAACGAAAGAGGCTGGGAATTCCTTAAGAGCTGGAAGTGGGGGCGGCGACGCGCACCATACACAAAATCCCAACACCCTGGAGCATAAGGTAAGATGAGATTAATGCATATATGTAGCGAAACCAGTTAGTACAAGCTTAGATTCGCTCGAGGAACCGAAGGTCACAGACCATGGTAGGCCGCAACCGGCCAGGAAGCTTTGATAAATAAAAGTTTCATTAATAAAAAAATAAAAAAAAATATTGATAAGAATTACAAGTATAAAAAAATCCAAAACAACCCTTTTAACATGAAATTTTATAATGTGACAGCAGTTGCAATATTCTTTTTCCACGTAAAAAAAATATTGGGGATATCTATCAACAATACAGTAATAAAACCCAGTGGTATTTTAAAAAACAAAGATGTAAGAAAAAAAGGAAATCACGACTTAACCAATGCTGAACATGTTGAATATCAGATAGAGTATAAATCACCAACGGAAGCAAAAAATACAAAAAATAGTTTGAAATCACGTATAATTAATTTGAGAAAAGGAATTAAAACAAACATAACAAATTTATTCAAACCACAAAAAAAGAATATTATAGAACATCCAAATCTTAATATTTTTCGTGATAAACCTCTGCCTCCTTCCCCCTCTTCTTATTATTATAGAAAAACAATACCTTATTCTCGTCTGACACCAAGATATAATTATGAAGACTTGTGAACTCGAAGTATATTATCAGAACCAGTTCATTACGAACGTCGAGCTATCGATAAATTACCAAAATCAATTCATGTTAATTGGACACCAGATAATATATCATCAGATTCAACTTATTACGAACTTATACCTGTCAATAACTTACCAAAACCAGTTTATGCTAATTCTACATTGGATGGTAAATTACCAGAACCAGTTCATTACGAACGTCGAGCTATTGATAAATTACCTAAACCAATTCATGTTAATTGGACACTAGATAATATATCATCAGATTCAATTTACGACGAACTTATACCTGTCAATAACTTACCAAAACCAGTTTATGCTAATTCTATATTGAATGGTAAATTACCAGAACCAACTTATATTGATCTTCAAAACCATATGTCTTCCAAACAAGGAATAAAACCCCCACCTGAGGAATCTGTACATGATAGGTTTTCGAAGTTATTAACATTACCGACATTTTCAAATAGTTCAACTAGAAGAATCGAGAATAGTTTATCATGCATTATGAAATCTCTAACACCAATTGACGCCTCAACAGAAGAATCACATTCAATATTAAACATTCCGGACGAAAATGATAGTAGAAAAATAAATAGTCAAGTAGCATCACAGATTCAGAACAACTCCCCTATTTTAGAAGAGGATCAACCAATACATAACAAAAAAACAACCTCTGAAATGGAAAGTACTTTAGAACAAAATATGCCACACTATTTTCCTTTTGCAAGAAACCACACTGAAAGAATCAATAGAAAAAAGTTAGAAGAAGAAGTTAAAGATATTAATTTAACATATGAACATCATTCAAAAAGAAACCCTTGTATCGTCCATTATAATGACTCCTACATACTTGAAAATGATGTTCAAATACTTCGTTCCGGTTTAGCATACTAAAAAACAAAATTAAAAGCATAGAGTTTGACGTTCGTTCCAGATTAAACAGGAAGTAACAATCAATCATAGAAAATAAAAGACAATTTTGGGAATTTTATGTTTTTTTAAAAATACAATTTTAATTATTATCAAAATGCTTCGATTAGTTGCAGCCCACCATAATTTAAAGTTATTGGTTTCTTAAAACATGGTAACTTATAGTAAATAGTTTCACCACATATATGCATTAACATCATTTTATATTATGTTCCAGAACTTTAAAGTTTGGGATATAATGCAACCATCTTTTTTTTCAATTTTGATAATATTTTCCTTAGTATAATAATCCAGATTCCCAATCAAATTAACGATAACCACATTAGATAAGCATTATTTAAATTTATCAATAATATAATCATAAAATATATAATCAATCTACACTATCTAACATTCCCCAATATTTTTTTAATATTTACATAAATATTCTACAATTTCGTTTCTCATCCCCTTACCAAATCTATTTCATATTCAGATATTTTATTATCAATATACCAATATATTTTTAGTCATATCATATTTTATCCAATAAATATATTTTCAACATACTCACAGCATCAAAAATACCAATATTATTTATTCGTGTAATTAACCTATCAATTACCCGTACATAAGGTTTATTAAATACGTAATTAATAATTAAAATAATACATTATTTCTTTTTTTTTTGAGTTCATACATTCCAAAAATGAAACAAACCATTGTAACCACAACAAACCAAAATATTTTGATAATAAATAAAATTTTTTTTATTTTAAATTTATTTTCTTAAATCCACCAAAAAAATTTATTTTTTAATTATTTTCAAAATCTACCAATTATAGGTTAATACTTAAATTAAATATATTCAACATTGTTTAAAAAACGAACTTAAATAAAAAATAACATTTAAATTACCAATCTCCCGTATAAATATATTAATAGCAAATAACTTTCTATAAAATAATTATACTTAAATTGGAAAAACGTAACAAATACCTATTACGTATTAACAATATAATAAATAAATTAAAACACATAACCTATACTAACCCTTGTGGCTATAATACATCCACAATAATTTTTATATTATATCATTAATAAGTTTATCTATTACATCTATCTTATTATTAAATATATCATCTAATATTTCTATTCTACCTAAGAATTTACTATTGATATTCTTAGCAAGTATCTCAGCCCCACCAGTACTAAAAATATTTATACAATCATTACAATACCTACATTTATACACAGACATATTCTCTATGACACCATAAATATTGGTAGTATTATTTATATGACTGTTAGTAATATCTTTATCGTCTTTATTAAAATAATAATTATTACAGGTACTAACGGATTGTGATGTAGTTACTAAAATATTTATAATTTTATATTCTTTAGGTAATAAATTTATTATATTTCTATTGATATTATTATCTATCTCATTATTATTTATATATTCTTTTTCTACTATTCTATCTTCTATCGTATTATCTATTACTATGTATTTATATTTATCTATACTTTCTATAAATAATTTTATTATTTTATTTTTCTTAGTGTCTCTCCATGATAAACATTTATCTTTATCTATCATTTGTGATAGAGATAATAAATATAAATTAGTATTAGAAGTAGTATTTGTTATACTGTCATCATTTTTATTGTTATTAGATATCTTAATAGGTACTAATCCCTTATTACTTTTAATTATTCTTTTATTTTCTTTTATTTGAAATATTCTTCCTTGAGATGGACAGAAATCTAAATCTATTAGTAGAGTATCCTCTAATTGTGATAGTTTATGTGCTATTATGGCTGATATAGTAGATTTACCAACACCTCCTTTAGATGATATTATATTAAATATATACATGGGTTAGTAGTAATTATAATTTATTATTTCCCATGGATTTTTTTAAAAAAAAAATAAAATTCAATTATCACTGAAAAATTTTTTGTTAATATTTTTTTAAAAGAATAGTTTGTGATGATGTGAAATTTATTAAATTTTATTTTAATTTTCGCATCTATTATTTTTATAAAATAATACAACATCTTTTATCATTACATAATGATTTTTTTACATATTTCATAAAAATATCAAGCACGTCGGTTCAGGTGGTTGTGGGGTAGTAACCAAATCCCAAGCCTAGCGAGTTCGAATCCTCCACTCATAAAAGTTCAAAAAAAATAAAAAGTAAAAGAGAAAGTTTGTTGAGTGATGGAGGTTCGATAGCGTAGCATTAACTGTGCCTTGTATGACGGCCCCATTACTAGATTAAAGTAATGTTTAGCTTATATAGTTGCAATCCCTGTATTGATTTATAACTCAACCAATATTATACCAGAAAGAAATCAAAAATCCTATTAGGAAAGATAGGATGATGATTACACCATACGTAAAATTTAAATATTCTAAAACATAAGGTAAGATGGGGTAATACATATATGTAGCGAAATTAGTTAAATATAAGTTTAAATATGCTTTAAAAACTAAAGGCCATAGACCACGGTAACTTGCAGCAGGGCAAAAAGCTTTGGTAAATAAAAGTTACGGGCTGCCAGATACTTATATTATACTCTTGAAAGAAAATAAAATTCTTTACTTTTGTAGTAACATTAAAAATTAGTAATTTTATTAAAATATAATAAGTTTTTTGTTCTCATTTCTTAAAAACACAAATAATGTTAAACAATATTTCAGTAATGATGAATTAAACACCTTTTGATACATTTTATTAAAATTTTAGTATTTTTTACAATGCTCATCTTACCAAGACATTGTTTTCACATCATCATAATGACTTTTTATCTTTTCCTTTCTTGAATATCTTCTTAAAACATTCTAATGTTATTTCTTTTTTTTTTGTTATCATTGCAAGGGTAAAAAAATTTAGTTTCTTTCAAAAGAGTAGATTGTAGATATCTAAGTTACAAAGTTTCATTTTTTAAAAATGAAAATACGGTAATATATATATAAAATTATTTTATTTTATTTATCTATTCATATAATAAAAAAAAATTAATATTAATTTTTTTGACGTGAAAAAATTTTAAAATGATCTAAAAATTATTTTAGGTATAATTTTTATAAAATATTATATCCTTAATGAATTTAAAAGAAAACAGAGAAAATATTTATTCTAGTGATTCTGATACAGTTCAATTAACTGGTATACTCAATAATGAAGAAAAAGTAGAAACCATTATAAAATCATGGTATGAAAATTCCAATGAGCAATTGATAATCGCAATACATACTCCAAAAACATCTAAAAAGCACAGGTTATCGTTATTTATTCAGAGTATACTTCAAAAATATAAAATAAGTAATTTCTTACTCAATTTAGAAAATTTTTATAAAAGTTTTGAACTTAAGAGAGATGAAAGAGAATATAATTATTTTAATCCTGGTGCTTATGATTGGGATAAAATAAATAAGAGTATGAAATATTTAACAAATGATGTGAATCATGACTCATCTAGATGTTCAATCGATAGTACAGAAATTGAATATTGTGGTAGTGGTAAAGAAATACCAACTTATAAATTTAGTTTTATAACAAAGGAATCACAAGGTCCATATTGGATAGTAAATGATAATTTTAAAGTAATTATTGTAGAGGGCATGTATGCACTAAATTTATTTAGCGAGAAATCTTTTGATCATGAAAATTTCGATCCTTGGAAATTAAGTTATCCCGTAAAAACTATAAAAACATCAAATTTTTCAAATTTAAATGTTTTAAAGATAAAGGTATCAGACACCAATGGATTAAAAATAAATTATTGTGATAATATTCAAAAATCAAAGGAACAGTTATCATATATCTATACCCATCATATAAATTTAGTTGATGAAAAATTTATAAAATTGGCTAATAAATGGATGAATTTGAAAGAATTTAAAGAAGATATAAATGTGATGTATGGTATGTGTAATGAGAAGGAAATAAAAATATTGTGTAAGATATTATTAAATATCATCATTGGTACAGATTGTACGGAAATGATTAATAAAATATACGATCAATTCATGAAGAACGAAAAACGATGTGTGTTATGACATGAGAATTATGATTAAAAATTAGTTGTGGAAGTTTTTGTTTTTAAATATCGAGGATTAAATAATTGAATATTTATTCTTTTTAAAATTTTACATATTGTTAAAATATTTTATTATTTATTATACAAAATACATTTTATAATTCTTTTATAAAAGAATATTTTATATTTCTTTTAAAATAAAAATATTTTATTGACAATTATCTTCCACCATCCATCATATTTTCTATATATCCCCAGAACTTGAAATTTTTATCTCCTAATTCACTTTTTTTATCTGTATGTAATGTACCATTCACCTTAATATGTTTGTTCTTTGATTTTGCATTAGCGTTATTTTTATTCTCTTTGTCATCTGCATCTTTTAAATTTTTAAATACATTTAAAATTGTATCATCTGGTTTTTTATCAATCTTTATAGCCTTGGGAGCTATTTTTGTGGTAATTGGGTTTTCAGATTTTACGGCTTTGCTAGATACGCTAATAGTACTGCTAATGCACCTTTCCTTTTTTGCCGTTTTCTTGGTGGATGTAGATTTCGGGAGAGTTATTTTAAGACTTATGGTTTCCCTTCTAACATCTAAGATTGATGTACTTTTTTTAGAGCTTATACTCTTAGATAAAGATGCAGGAAGTGGAGATATGATTTGGGTTTCTTTTATGTTCTCTTTTATTCTTGTATTTATTCTATTGATATCTTTACTTAATTTAGGTTGTATTGTTTTGGTTATTGTTGATGTAATAGTTAATGTTCTCGGTACCGTAGATGTCTTATTTACTGTGGATGGCGTAGTCTTCGACAATGTTGAAGTTAAAGTAAATGTAGTAGGTACTGTAGATGTTAATTTTATTGTGGATGGTACAGTTTTTAAAAACGTCGATGTTGTTGAAATAATCTTAGATAACGTTGATATAATGGACTTTGATTCTGTATATGTTTTAGAAACAATCTTCGTAGATGCTATAGTATTTACTACACCATCTGTTTTAAAATCAAGGAATGAATCAAAATATGTTATTTTCTTAATTTTTAGTTTTACTTTTTGTACACCATTTTTTGTGTTCATATATGCATATTCTGTATCTGTATCATCTTTTTTATTTTTATTAAAAAATAAAAATTTACTGTCATTCTTTTTCTCTTCTGATAGATTATCTTCATTTAATAATTTGCTTTCTATAGTATTAAAATTCTCCTTCTTTTCAGTTGTTTTAATATTATCATTACCTTTTATTTCTTTTTGTCCTCTTTGTAATTTAAGTTTTTCCATTATCGCATCTACAACTTCTACTTCATCTCCATTGTTTTTTATTGTTTTATATATAAGTTCTTTATCAGTACCATCTACGTCCTTTATTATTACCTGTATTGCAGTCTCCTTTTCTTTGGATTTTTCATCTGTACCAGATTTCTTTTTATCTTTATTAATTGAATTTAAAATGTCTGCTATCTTTTTTCCTAATTTTTTTGTATCAAAATCGCCTTTTACAATAATTTTTGGACTGTTTTCCAAACTCTCATTTGTTGGATCATTATAATTCTCTTTTGAAATAGACAAAGGATTAGCTGTAGATGACACTGAAGTATTAGATGAACTGGACAATGGATTATCATCTTTATTGTTAAATATATTAAATGCCTTAGCAGATTTTTCTATTTTCCCATCTTCTTCACTATTATTAAGATTTGAATTAATAGCTTTTTCCATTTCTTCGACACCAACACCATCCAATACATCAGAAAGAATAAATTGAAATATTGTTATCAATGAAATATTACAAATTAACATACTAAATCTTGTAAATTTTATTTTTATAGATAAAACGTGATAGTGATGAAAACTAAAACTTTGTGAGACAGAGAACGTATGAAAATTGGCCAGTAAATTCGTATGTTAAATACAAAGACAATTTATTTCAATATTTTTCATTTTATTATGATTCCCAATATCATTTATTAATCTATAATTCATTAAATAAACGATGAATAATATTTTTTAGAATTCATAATGTTTAAATTCTATAACAAATGTTTAAAATTTATTATCCATTATCTACATAATATGAAAGATCATCGAAAATCATTCTCTACTTTTTCTTTTTTAAAATAATTGAAGATTAAAAAAAATAATGTTTTTAGTTGTGAATTCTACTAATGGTTAAAATACTATAAAATTATTTAATATTGTCGATTATATGAATTAATATCTACTTTTCTATGTATATTTATCAACCTTATCTTATTTAGGCTATAATGGAGTGGATATAATTTATAATATGTGTTGCTAGATACTTCAAGTTCAAATGGTATCCAAACATCTTTAATGACATATTATTGCACAGGCTATTAATTAATACAAATATTATAATCATACCAACTGAGTTATATTTAATTTAATATCATGGTCATTATACAAGGCGTAATTAAGATGCATCATAAAGCCAGCATATATTTCAAATATATTAAAACCCCGAGAATACTATAATAGGAGGTACACCACAGACTAAAAATAGATCTCTTAATATAATATACCTTTAAAACATATTTATGACTAATAATAAATGATCATCGACATTTTATATTAGTTACATTATTCAATTACGTAAAATTCCAAAAAAATGAGGGTGAACAGATAGCGAACATCTCGATAACTATACTGGTTGTCTTTTAAGTGATAATTAGATTAATAAACTAAAGAAATAATTATCCGACGTAGTTTAAATTAATTAAAATATTGATGATGACTTATTCGATGTTATACCACAAAGGATATTGAAATCTCGTTAAATGTAAGAGAAGAAATACACAGAATTCGGCATGTAAATCTGTAAATATACAAAATAAAAACAAATTATAAATTACCAAAATATTTAATACAAGTAAATTATCTGCTTAAACTTTTAAAAAAACTATGAAAAAAAGAATTAACAAATATAAATTTTCATGGCATAAATATTATGGAAACTTTAAAATAAAAAATATAAATAATACAATCTTGAGTATTTCTGAAATATAAAATCTAGTTTTTTTTTATTAATGAAACTTTTATTTGTCAAAGTTCATTGACCGGTTGTGGCCTATCATAGTCTGAAACCTTTGGTTCCTAAAACATATATAAAGTTGTACTAACTAGTTTCACTACAGATATGCATTAATCTCATCTTACCTTATGCTCCAAGTGTTAGGATTTTGCGTTTGGTGCACGTTGCCGCCCCTCTTAGTTTTTAAGGAATTCCCAACCTTTTTCGTTGCATACTATTGGTCGAGTCACAAATCAATACAGAAATTGCAACTACATCAGTTAAACATTATTTAATCTAATAGTGGGGCCGCCATACAAGGCACAGCTAATGCTGCGCTATCAACCCCTCATCCACTCAACGACCTTTTTCTTCTCTTCTGTCTTTTATTATTGTTTTTTGAAAATTCTTCTGGATGAGGGATCCGAACCCGCTAGGCTTGGGGTTTGGTTACCACCCCACGACCGTTGGGCCAAACGCGACTATATAAAATCTACTAATATATAAAGATC
The DNA here is from genome assembly GCA_001887945.1 of Spraguea lophii. Taxonomy (NCBI): domain Eukaryota; kingdom Fungi; phylum Microsporidia; family Spragueidae; genus Spraguea; species Spraguea lophii. Next base: position 5,771 of record LDOQ01000289.1, on the reverse strand, counting down.
TTATAAATTAAATCTTTTTAAAATTTTCATATTGAAACCATTTATTGTTATTAAATTTAAAGTTTTCATGTAAGCTATTATATATTTTATTCCTTTGTTTTTTTATTCCAATGAAATTAAAAATATTACAAAGATTTTTTAATTAATTTTTTGAAATCATTATAAAAAAATTATTTTTTAAATATAGCATTTATTTACTTATAAATCTTTATATAATTATTTTCACATTATTTTTTTTTTGAAATGGAATTTTAAAAAATTTCAAAAGAAAATAATAAATTTTTTGATCTTTTACGCTTAAATAAGAAAATAAAATGAAAACCATGCTTAATTTTTTGAACTTGTTCATAAATTATATAAAATATTTTAAAACATTTGAAAATAATATTAAGGAAGCAGGAAGTGATAAAATATCTAAAGAAAAAGATATAATTATAAAACCATGCATTATTAACGAATATGGATATGAAGTGCTTGGTGATTATACCCAAACTTATTCCAGTGGAGAACGTAAGGAAACGATTAAAACAATCAAAATCACTGAAATGATTTTTTATGGATTCCAGCTTAGTTCTTTTCTTAAACACGGAAAGGGAGAAATTCGTATAAATTCAAATAACATGAGCGAACAAAACAAACATAATATAAAGATAAAGGTAAACTCTATTGTTTTTAACGTAACTGCCATCGTCGATGATATATACAAATTTGAAACATTTATGTATTTCGAAGTTAATAAAAAAATCCGTGACTCTTCTTGGGTTTCGCCGTATTATAATATGACGAGTATATTAAAACCTTTATTTGATACTCCTCATAAGGTTACACTGAAAATGGTCAAAAATATTCAATTTAATTCAGAGATTCATGATAAATCATATCCAAATGAAATATATTCTGTGTCTTATTCAGATTCAAATACAGATTCTTGGGAGTTGAGTAATTTACGTATTAAAAAGAAAAATAAAGAATGTCCCATAATTAATTTACTATTTGCTGATCCAGGGATTTTACTTTCCGATATAGAAAATTCGCACGAATATACAATTGAAAATAATATATGTCTAGCACGTCCTTTTGATAAAGACTACTTGTTTTTTGAATGTAAAGATATATCTGAATCAAATATGAATATTGCTAAGAAAATAAAAAAAAATACTTACGATGTTGCTTGCTATAATCCAGACGATGATTTACATAATAAATTTAAACAGGATGTTGAATGTATGGTCGAGATTGAAAAATACGATTAAAATAATTTATAAGAAATATTAAGGGTTCAAATAACCAGGATCGTATGCATAATGAAATAATTCAAACTCTTGAAAATTACGATCTTTCCTAATAAAAAATAACAAAAAATAAATTACGTTTTTTGAGTTAAATTGTAACTATATTAAGGAAATATCATTAAAACTATCAAAAAATTTTTGTTACAAGGTATAAAACTTAATAAATAGTATATTCATTATGCTTAAACTTTTCTACATTATAATTAATTTTTTTCAATTATTTTCCGCTGGTGATAATGTTTTTTAATAATAAGTTAGGATCTAAAATTAAAATTACTTTTGCCCATTACGATAATTACAAAAATAACGGTCGTGTATTTTTACTCTGAAATATATTACCATAATACCTTTTTAAAATTTTAAAAATATAATATAAACCCGAAATTTTATTTTTTAATTTATATTTTTTCTTATAAAGGATTATGAAATATTTCTAACATATTCTATATTTTGAATTTGACATTATATTCTGAACAATATTTTTAGTTATATCTAAAATGTAATTTGATAATTTTTTTATTCTTTAAATAAATGCCTGACATCTTCAATGAAATATATTTAATATTCTTTTAGTTTATAATAAAGTTTTAATACCATTTGAAACTTTATGATAGAATAGCAACAGCTTAAATCCTTCGATTCCTTAAAAATATATAATAAATATGAATCAATTGACATGTATTAATCAATCTAACATTATACTTTAAAATCTTAAATTTTTATACATAATGGTTTTTTCTTTTGTTCTAATGAAATTTTAACCTTAACTTCACGTATTATTATACAGATATTACTTAATACTAAATTGAAATACACTAAATAAGTAAAAGCTAAAAAAATTAATATTATTGTACAAGACAGAAATAAAAGAATATATAAATATAAAGTTTTTATTTATTTTCAAACATCTGTTTTAGTATATAATTACTTTAATACATTTCTTTGTAAAAAAATATTATTTCATCTATAAAGGTCCTGTATAATAAAAAAAAGGATTTCAATTTTAACAATAAGAGAAAGAAAACAAATAATAATATAAAAAAATAATGTTTTATTATAAAATTAAGATTTATTCAAGCTGGCTACATCTTATAATACTACAAGGATTCATCTCTTTACATCTTTTATCTGGTTCACATTTAATTTTACTTCTTCCTGGAGGTAACGTTACAGTAGTATTTATTGTAATAATTTCATCATCCTCCTTCTTTGGTTCTTCTTTTGTGTATGTAGTATAAAAAATACTACTTGTTGTTATTGTTTTTGTATTATTCTTGGTTGTAGTGTTTGTTATGATTTTCATCGAGGTGATTGTTTCTCTTTCCGTTTCTGTACATGTTTCCGTCTTGTATTTGGTTAAAAATTCCGTAAAATGTTGTAACATAGTAACATATTCTGTTTTATAATCTAATTCTTTTTTAGGTTCGGAACACCTTCTGCATTTCTTTTTTATTTGACAATTATTGTTTGTTAATTTATTTTTCTTTATGTCTTCTTCACATTCTACATATTCTTCACTAGTTTCATCATCAATACAACATTCTAATTCAGAAAGGGGGATTTCAATGTATTCTGTTACTAACTGAATATCGGTTGCTATGGGTTGTTGGTTAGGTATTTCCGATTGTGGGGTTATAATTGGTGGAGCGGTAGGAGCTATTGGTGATATGTTTTGATTAGCTTGTTGTTCTGTATTTTGTGCAACATTTTGATTAACTGCCTGATTTCCGCTTTGATTGGTTATTTGATTAGCATCTTGTCCGATATTTTGATTGGATGTTTGACCTACAGATTGTGCTACATTCTGGTTTGCTGCTTGATTAACATTTTGCCCGATATTTTGGTTGGATGTTTGACCTATGGACTGTGCTACGCTCTGATTTGCTGCTTGATTAACATTTTGTCCAACGTTTTGATTGGATGTTTGTTGTGAGCTTTGTCCGATACTTTGACTAGTAGCTTGGTTTACATTTTGATTAGCTGATTGATTATTAACTTGATTAGCAATTTGTGCATCGCTTTGTGCCGAAGCTGAAGTTGCTTGCTGACCAATACTTTGATTTGCGCCCTGACTTGCTTGTTGACCAGCTCCTATACTCGAAGGTCCTATTGATTGCGGGCCTGCACCTATTGAAGCAGATGCTTGAACTCCCTGCTTTTCAAGTTCTTGTTCTGTATTTTGACAAACTTTATTTATTGTATCTTTCTGTTTTTTCACATCTTCATCTTTCACGGATTTATCTTGATATAAACCAGTTTCAGTAAGTTTACCGGAATTGGGGATATCCTTCTTTTTACATCCACAATCTTTACCAACAAATAATCCCGACTTATCTACAATTTTATCGCCAACTTTCTCCATTTTAACATTACCGGTATAATCTGTAAAATATTTACCATTCCAATAAACAAGTACTTGATCTACTTTTTTACAGTCCTTACAATCTTTTAATACCTCTTCTACTTTTTTATTATCAACATTGTCTCTTATCATAGCTACTTTAGAAACTTCATCAAGCTTATTCTGTATGGCAACACTCTGGCTAAGAATTGCCGATGATGTACCAGAAGGCATACCAGAAGAAAGCGTAGATGCCATTGCTGATGACATGGCCGAAGATATTGGTGCTGATGACATTACTGAAGATAACGCGGACGAGATAGGTGCTGATGACATCACTGAAGATAATGTGGAAGAGGTAGGTACTGATGATGCCACAGAGCTCACACCAACAGAAGAAGCTGAAGCTTGAACATTAGAACTTATAGAGGATGTGGGTGCCGCTGAAGATTGCCCTGCAGAAGATATTGATGGTGAAGATACAGATTTTTTAACACTTTCTGATTTTTGTTTGTCAGCAGTTGATGCAATACTTTCTGATTTTTTAGTTGTTTTATCGTCTTTTTTAGAACTAGTTTTAACATCTTTCTTTGTTTCTTTCTTTTTTGATTTACTCTCTGCTTTCTTTTTATCTTTTTCCTTTTTATCCTTTTCTTCTTTTTTCTTTTTGTCATGTTTTACATCATCTTTCTTCTTATCCTTTTTATCGTCTTTTTTCTTCTTTTCTTTTTTATCATCTTTCCCTTTTTCATCTTTTTTGCTATTTTTCTTTTTGTCATCTTTTTTCTTTTCTTCTTTCTTTTTCTCGGACTTCTTCTTTTCATCTTTCTTCTTTTCAGTCTTTTTCTTTTCATCTTTCTTTTTTTCCTCTTTTTTCTTTACATCTTTCTTCTTATCGTCCTTTTTCTTTTCGTCTTTCTTTTTTTCATCCTTTTTCTTTACATCTTTCTTTTTTTCCTCTTTTTTCTTTACATCCTTTTTTGGTGCTTTAGGTTCTGGTTTTTTCTTTTTAGGTGCCTTTTGTGCTGCAGTATCTTTACCTCCTGTTTTTTCGTCACCCTTAGCAGCTGAAGCATCCACCGCATCTGACTTTTCTATTGCACTACTAGATATTAAATTGTGTGAATCATTATCGTTTTTCAAAAGGTTAAGATTATTTAACAAAGATTCAAACATACCTAATTCTTCTTTATTTCTCAAAGAAACAACAATTCTACTTTCTGATTTTCCAAATGGAAAAAATGTCAATAAAAATACAAACATACTAATTATCATAGTTTCTTAGAAGAGTATTTATTTATTCTTAACAAAGTTTCAAAAAGATCCAATAACTTGTGAAACGTAAAGGATCACAATGTTATCTAAAAGATTGATTATAAAAGTGTATAATCTGTTTCAATGTATTATATGAAGTAGAAAAACAGAAATGATGAAGGGGGATTAGCTCAGTTGGTAGAGCGCTCGCTTAGCGTGCGAGAGGTGCCGGGATCGAAGCCCGGGTTCTCCAATTTTATACTGATATAAATAAGTAAAATTTTATAATTAAGTAAATTAATAAATAATTTAAACATCTATTTACAGAATAAACCGAAAATCAATGGAATTTTTTTTAAAACAAATATTTTAAATTCCAAAAATGTTTCATCCGTTTTTAATTATCATCCCTGTTTAAAATATAATTTATTCTATCCTACATAATATTAAAAAAATATTCAAAAAAAACAATATCATTGTTATTAAACTCTCTAATTATGTTTTAAATATCATTTATTAGCATATCTCTTGAAATAACAACAGGTCATTTTCTGATCGTATAACTTTTTAAAACTGAAAAATATATTTTCTAGTGAATTGTATTCCGGTGAACAAGACAGTAAAAATAAATAATTAGCGTTTTTATTTCTTAAAAAATCCAAGATTGAAAGAAACTGGGGCAGATGAAACGAATACGGGCCATTTTTGAAAGTAATTAATTTTTTTTGAACCCTTCTTTTTTTTGTAAAAAAATGACGAAAAAATTTGAATTTCATACGTTGTTTAATACGTTAAAAACTCTATTAATATCTAAATCTTTATGTTTCTGTTGTTTACATAAGTTGTCAGAGAAAAGTGGATCTAAAAACATTTTGAGATGTAGG